>KZ069763.1:132175-162739 GCA_002091845.1 Anopheles cracens
TCTGGGTCGGTGTCGAGAGGATGCGCTTGCTTCGAGGCGCTGCGAGTTAAAATATTTTCATGTACGATCGATTTTTTAACCATATTTTTTGCATTGCTCTGGTCTTCACCACAGGTTTCAGTTCCCCGTAGCGCACACGCACGCTTGCAGCACTTGCAACGAATTGGAAATTACAACCGAAAGTGGTGCGACCGACCTCTCCAGTTGAGACAGGCACGTTCGTTGTTGAGCGCAATTTTCACGATCATTTTCAAATAATTAATACTCTATTAATGCCATCGTTATTTTGCTGTTTCCATCATTTTACGATCTCTCTACAAGGCGAGCGAATTTGCGACATCAAGGATACAGCCGAAGGACACACAAAACCATCACCATGGAAACTCACCGGCTGTTAAGACACTGTTTAGAGGAGCTTTTCTTTTAAGCGATTTTATGCGCGGGAGAAAGTGACGCCAAGAAACACAGGAGCCGCTACCACTTTGCCGAACAGGTGGTTCAGGCGGTGCAACTTCAATTCTTTACTACACCGTAGGTATCGATCACTGCTTTTCGACTCTTTTCACGCCTGCATCACCGCAATTTCACCACAATTTTCCACTTTTCTTTCAGTTTCTCTACTGGCTACTGCTGTTGCTGCTGCTGGAGTTGATGTTTGGCTTTCTTTCCACGCGAAAAGCGCAGAACGCGCAGGCGCACGGTAGAGGCGGTACGGCGCGCACAAACACGCACGACGCGCACGAATCAAACAGTCGGGTATGCACGGCACACGGACAGACGGCGCACGGACCTCACTCGCTCGATCTCGATTCATCAACGTCTTGTGAAAGACTAAATCAAGCAGCCCCGGGGACTCCCCGTAATCGGAGTGCTGTTGCCGTTCGTCGCCCGGACCCGCCCGGGGTTCGTCGCCGGGCGTACGCCGGGGAAGCGGCGGCCGAAAGGGGAAGCGAAGCGGGGAAACGCACTGCGCGAAGGGAAAGGAACGCACACGGCAAGGGATAGGCGAGTGCGAGTGCGTGCGACGAGTGCGATCGCCTCGCGGAACATGCGAGAATGAAGGAAGACCCGAAGGAAGCCCGAAGGGAAGGAATGGGAAAGAAAGCCAGCGAAGGAGAGATAGAGAAGAACAACGAAAGAGATAGAGATAGAGAGAGAGAGAGGGAACGGGAACGGAGACGAGCTAGCCGGGAAGGAAAAACCGGTAAGAAGTGCGTAAGGAAGGGAAAACGCTGGGCTCCACGACATGCGAGAAGGGACGACGGCCGAATGGTGATGCGGTGATGCGCGGATGCGCAAGTACGAGCGTGCGGTGCGCGCATGTGTAAGCAAACACTCATATCGTAACTCCGGTGGAAAGTATCTCCATTGGACATGAGCTGCCGGAGACTTCTTACAGGATGCGATCCTGTCGTGCGTGTCCTGCGAGAAGTTCATTCCTGTTTCATGTTCAGACGTGACATCATCTCTTGTTATGAAATCAATTGTACTTAGTTCTTGCTTTGCTACAACCGACGAGATAGTCATACGAGTCCAAATTCAAGAAATCGTTCTTTCCAAATTTTATTTTAAAAATAGAGCTCATATTCTTGCTTTCATTATACCTTATATGAGGATTTCGATACATAAAGTTTTTGGAATATAATAGATTTCTTAGAGTGAACAGGCAGCAGTTTAACATTTTCGGCATCATTTTCTGCACGCCTCAGTTATGTGATTGGTCTCTTTTCTTCAAAAATATCATGTCGTCGTTAACGCGCACGGACAAAACGGTAGCAAAATAGTAACAACTCAGCGTTGTCCTTGGGTTCTGCAGCGAACATTACGAGCAAACTCGTCTTCTCCGTTTTTAGTTGCGAAACGAAAAAAAAAACGCCATAAACGACTCCCGGTGCGCTAAAATGTCCGCGAGACGGTGTGGAAACGATTTCGCAGAACAGCCGTGCTTCTTGCTGCGGCAATTTGGCAGGATTTCGGTCGAAGCCGCAGCCCGGCCGACAACAATAACGGCCCCAGAATGGGCCATAAAATCCTGGGCAAGGGTTTCTCTGCTGTGCCGGTGTCGTTTAATGGTTTTTAATTGTTAGAACCGTAGCACATTTTCTTATTCCTCGGTGTGCGTGTGTGTGGGGTAGCCACCAAAGTCGCGCAGATGGAAGCGGTTCTTCGTCGACCGACATCTTTTTGCGTCATCTCCGCGCAGGATGAGTCGGCCGTTTGTTTTACGCGCACGATTTAGGTTGATTTAGATGTAAGACGGAAACACGGTTTAATGGTCGTCTCGGAAACGGTTGCTTAGGTGTGTGGGCACTTAAACGCACCGCACAGGAAACGTCGGTCGGGTCAAATGGCAAAGAGTCGGGGTATGGGTTTCCATAAGCAACCACTTTCTCGGAAGCTATATAGTGCTCTGTTCCGGATGCGTTCTTGGATTTTTATTCCCCCCCCCTCCCTCCCCCAAAACAGGTTTCAACAAAGCGTTTAGACGTGAGACGATGCTTAGATGTTCTTAAGTCAGAAGTTGTGTCACTGGTTCGGTCACATTCTTCTCCACTATCCGTCTGCTCTGGCTTTGCTGCACCTGACACATCGCGTTGCAATCCCTTCCGACAAAGCAAATCATAACGACAGCAATAATAACATACGGAAACAGCAAAATAATCCTCCCGGGATCGATTTCAAAGCGTCTCTAATCGTCCAATTGAAAAATGAATTGCCCTTCAAATGATAATCACCCCAACAGTTGGCAAAACGATTGCATTTCCCCTTCGGTTTCATTCCCGAATTGCATTCGCACACCGATCCGATACGGGGAATGCAAGTTCCCTGCGGTGACGCTGATTTCGACGCTGCATTCGGTTTCGCAAACTTAAAAAGGAACCCTGCAACGAGGTAAAGTGGCCAGCGTGAAGGAACCGGCTCGTTTAGGGCGCGGAAGAAAGCACGAAACAGCCCGGATCAATATGGAAATATTATTCGCACGGCAAGGGTTGCGCAGACATAAAAGAGAACGTTTGCTTTCACCAGTTTTGTGAACTTTCCGATTCGGAAGGATCCGGACAAAGGAAGAGGGCGAAACGAAAGGATGTTTATACCGTCTTGCAATACAGGATGTACTTGACTTCCTTGAAGAGGGGTTTTTAAAAGGAAGAGGGCGAAACGAAAGGATGTTTATACCGTCTTGCAATACAGGATGTACTTGACTTCCTTGAAGAGGGGTTTTTCCATCAATAATTTAGATTTATGGAATCAAAACAAATGCAAATCACTTGCTTATGCTCGTACGGTGAGGAGACGGATCGTTTCGACAGTGTATTGATCAGATAAATCAAATTACCGCAACCCAAATCACAACATTGAGAACACGCGCGTATGTTTAAATTATTCATTTTGCGTGCCAAAGGAAAAAAAAACGAACAAAATATAGAAAGGAAGCGAAAGTGTGGTGGCGACTCCTCGCGAAAGGATCGCCACCAAAAGTGAGGGGGAGTAAAAGGCACCCGCGAACTAAAACGCACCTTTTTTCCCTCCGACTGCACAAAAGAGAGCGTACAAATATTACAAATTAAAAATAAAAAAAACGAAAAACTCGAGCAGCATTTTCGGGCGTCAGCTCGAGATAGACGCGCACGTGTGTGTGTGTGCTGCGCACAAATTGCGTCCCGGCAGGAACAACAATCGCTCCTGGTTCCACTCTTTAATTCACCCGTCTGTTTGGTGCGGGCGAAAGTTGTGCTACCGAACGCTTGGATCACGCACAAAAAAGGATCCACTGTGCCGCTGTGTGGGAGGGCAAGCGGGAGAGAAGAGGAGAGTGGTATACAATAAAAAAACAAAACAGGACTCCACCATAGAATGCGTGCACCGATACCCTGAGTACACCAGATTGATTGCGGTGGTGTTAAAGATAAAACCATCGGTGATCGGTGACTCCTTCGATCCTTACACAATCGCTCCCCCCCCCCTTTCCCCGCTCACCCGTGCACGCGTAACCGGGTGATCGGTTCGGAAAAGGATCTGCGGTCGTTTTCGGGAGCGGTGGCGCTTTCGTTTGCAGTTTCTACAGGCCTGCCTGCACCATATATGGTAAGCGGTCTCTGGTGGCGGTCCCCCGCAGAGGGGGAGAGGATGTAGGCGGGAGGGAAAAGGCGAGCAAAACCAGAAATGTGCGGCTTTTGTCAGCTGTCAGGGTAAATTAAATTATCGGCAAATTGAAAGTATGATACGATGGGTGTTTTTTTTCTTTTCTTTTCTGTTTGTTTCTTCCCTTTTATGTTCCTTTGCGCGTTTGCATTGGAAAGGATATATTGTCGCCGCGCTTAATCATGCGCTTTCGTCAGGTGCTTTCGGTGAAGGTGATGGAGCAGCGTTACGAAAGGAATGTGCTCGAGTTATATAAAATCAGGATGAGGACCGTTTGATGGTTGTTATGTGCGCGCTGATGTTAAATTGGTGAATTTAATGCATGCACTACCACACCTGTTTTGGTACTTATTGCATCTTGTTCTAGTTATTTACAACTGATTTTCATAGTGAGCACTCAGAAGTTGCTCTTAACCATTAATAAAAGAAGAACTCACCGATGAGTTCCAAACGAAGGAAAATGAGTTCATAAGCGTGAAACCGAACGAATGATAATCTACCCAAATGATGCGGCAATGATTGTGGTAACGAATAAAGGTAAGTCATTTAGCCTACCTTCTGGTTGCGCGGATTTTTTGGCTCCTTGCGTAGATCTTCCGGCTCGCGCTTTACGTTTATTGCCTGTGCCGACTGGTGGGTACCGAGCAGCAAGTCCTGTTTAAAGATTGATTTGATTAGGTGGGTGGTACTTTATGTAATTAATATCTTTTTGATTGAGTAAAGTGATACCACAAGAGTTGGATAAGAGTTTAAAACATAGCAAATCTACGGTGAATGTCCACTGATACATCTGTCTGCTGGAATAGTTATATTTTTCAGAGGATGACAGTAAGATCTGAAAAGCTTGATGTATTAAAAACTTTTTTTCAATTTTAATAAACAAATACTTGAGGTAAAAGCTCTTCCAAATAATCACTAATTCCCAATAAAAAAGGACAAAAGTAAAACTACAAAAAAGGTTGAATATTCAATACCTTCGAACAAGTCAAGTATTTCAATTTGTCTTAATTGTCCTAAATAATTTTCTACAAGAAACAGAATTAAAAAGAAATAAATATGTTTTCTGGAAAATTATTTCGTGAAATTAAGTTTAAATTTTAAACGTCTTTAAATGTCTCTAAATATCATGCGACTACGCCTGCTAGCGAATTCATTGCAGACAGAAATACGTTTTCATATTGTTTATTTTATTTAGTATGACGGCCTTAGACGTTTTCATATTGCCAAAGCATTTTTTTTAATTAATAATAAAATATATCAAATAACTTTCATACTAAAATTCCCGATCGCGCGGGAAACGAAAAACGTAACGCTTCGTAACGCACGACCGCACCGTTCAAGCGTGGCGCTCTCGTACCGTCCCTTTCATTCGCCCATCGCCGGTTGACGCTAAAACACGCCCACTTTTTCGTATGAACACAACACGCAACAACAACAAAAAGCGCTACTTCGCGAGTGCTCAAGTGCTCGGTCACTCAATCGGTGGAGTGCGGCGTTACGTTTTGAGTTACTTAGCGCTTAGTTGCAGCAACAAAAAAGAGAGATTAAAATAACATTGCGACAGATTTAACTTCGTGTGGAACAATTTTCCCAGTGTGTAACGATTATTTACAGCAAACAAAAAAAGTACGACTACTTTGTGTGAAACTAAGTGAGTAAGCCATCATAAGTATCTTACCATCGCTTGCTGAGCCTGTCCATTTAGCTTCGCGCCCAAGTTGGAGCTACGGGCGCAGGATGAGAGTGAGAGATAATTAGCCCGAGATCGAGACATCATCGTAAGTTCGCGGCAGCATCGGGAAGGCGGCGTAAGGCGATCGTCAGCATCATCGTGGGGTCGCGGGTGGTGCAAGTGCAGTTCGCGTGGAACGAGCGCACCCAGGACGAAACCGGAAAAGGAAGGCAATAAAAGCAAAGAACACATTTCATTAGAGGCGGATGAAACCTGTATGGTGGCGGCTACTGTACGGGGTGAACTGAAAACGGTGTCATAAATTGTGTGAGATTATTACGTCGAAATATTCATTTGCTTCGCCACTCGGTTGGGGTACGGGTACACGCTGGAGCCTCTTTCGCCGTTCGCACATGCTAACACAGGGGGGGCAAACATTAGCTCATCAGCTCGTAAATCGGCAGGAGACGCGACTGCCGCTGGTTGTGATCCCACAGCCCACTTATTAGGTGCTTTGCCAACACCGTAAAACGGCCACTTTTCGCAATCTACCCTGAAATACACTCCTCGGAGGAAGCACACGCCCAATGCAGCGCTTCTTGGAGATGACACGAAAAAATAAATCTCTCCCCAAGCGCCGGCTGATGAGACTGATTATGAATGAACAAGAGAGAGAGAGAGAGATAGAGATAGAGAGACTCGTTGCTATGTTTAAGGGATGGTCAGTTGCGCTTTTATAAATGCAATTAAAATATTTATCATTTGTAGCGCGCGGCGAGCGACATATCCTGTCCGCCGGGTGAAAGCCGCTGACTGAATGAATGGGTGGAACGGATCATAAACATTTATGTTTTTATAGCGCACCAGAGCAAGGAGTGTGTGTGTGTGCGTGTGACACTTGTTTGCTCCGGAGCACACGATGCGATTCGGCGATGCATCGTCCGGCATTAACGTTTTCTTCGATCAAATTTGGAGCAATCCAGCGTGAAACGATTTTGTTTTATTTTCCTCACGAACTTTTTATGATGCAACACAAGCGAAGAGCGCCCTTATCCTGTCCTTTTCACCACCCCATTGGTGAAGAGAGCTCCCTGGTGGCGTGGAAGTTTCCGTGAGGCTAATTAAGTTTTGGGATTCACACAGACACTCGGAAACGAACTAAATAAAAGCCAACAGCCAGCCTTGAGCTGAAGCGCTGGAGAAGATCATATAAATTCGGCAGATTCAATTTACATAAAATCATAATAAATACCCTCGTCCACCTCGTCGGGCTCGCTTTTCGCTCGGGTGTACAGCCGGTGCGCGGAAAAATATGAACGATTTGAACTGATTGATCGTAAAAAGGGGCAAAAAAAAACACAAACGACACAAATCGCTCCACCCGAAGCACGGAACGCGTTGGAATGTATATCGCGGGAGCGACAGGGTTATGAGATTTTGGGCCCGCTGCCAGGTCTGGTCGGTGCATTTTTATTGACACCCCGTCCGCGCCCCACGATCAACCGGCCAGGCGCAATCTGGCGTGATATCTGGAGCGCTCGTAAATATTTTTATGTCTTTCCCCACCACCAGAGCATCCCCCGCGAGTCTGTTTTGAGAAGAATGAAACGCCCGGTGAGGAAGCAACAAAAGTCTCAACGTATTTATTGGTGTAAACTGTAAACGGTATTTAAAAACAACGTATGCGATACTGATCCTGAATGGGGAAAGAGGAGGGAGGGGGGAGGGTAGGGGGTGCCGATCGGGAGAAATTCGATTATGAACACCGTCTCGGTGGTGGTAGAACGATATGGCTATAAAACGGTTTTACAACACACCGCCCCGCGTGGATGACGCGCGAGCTCATGAATTAACCTGTCTCCAAGGATATAAAAGTCAAAAACCGTACGCATGTGTGTGTGTTTGTGTGCGCTCGAGCACAGCTGACGGCCAATTTGTTTGTAGGGCCTTACTGCTGGAAGTATTTTTTTTCCAAACATTTTAATTCTCATGATCAAGGGGCTAGAGCTGTTCGCTAGATGATTTCGCCTCGCGCCATTTTATCGGTTCGGTTGCATTTCGTTTGTTTAATTACCGACCTACCGATGGAGGAGGAGTGTTGTGATCAATAACATAAATTATTCATGATTTGATCGTTATGTGGAGAGGTAGTCGTAAAGACGGTTTTTGATGCTGCCTCAGCCGGGTGTAGGTCGTTTGCTTTAAGGATGTTTAATTTGTGTTGGCTATTAAATTACTATATTAAAAATGGAAGTTCTTGTTCTCCAAAAATAGTAAAAATATATAAATATTGAATGTTATTAATAAATCTTTCGTGAAAACTGATCCCCTCAAACACATAAACACCCTCAAGTCAAATGTAGTAAGGAACTGTTCACCTTTACCAGTTAGCGCACGCCCAGAGTGCTCTGAATTCAAAGTTTTTATTCGTCTCTCCACATAACGATCAAATCATGAATAATTTATGTTATTGATTATGCCTTCGCTCCGATGTTTTATATGCCCTTTCCACGAGCGGCGCATGCGTAATCCGTAAGGATGTTTTAAAAAGCCAAACCCTGCGCCGGTTCCTGAGAACCGAACCGTTTTTCGTACAGACGTCCTTCCATTATCGCTTGCGCTACCGTTTTTATGGCTTTTTGAAGTGAGTTACATTTTTTAACACGCTCCAGAAACATCAAACGTTAACGTGCAACGTCAAAACAATTGCATGTTACTTTGAGTGCGTTTTTCGTTGGTTCGTTAGCAGTTTTCGGGAACTGTTGCGGTTTAGAGTGAAATGAGCGTTGACGTTGCGTTGATTTTTTGGAGTAGAAATGGCTTTTTGTAACGAAGGGGGCGATTTTAAATATTTTTAAATAATAATCTACAACATTTCTAGCCACCATAGGTGATAAAAACGAGTTAAAAAGTGCTCCGACATCCTTACATCCGGCCTGCACACTGTGGCACTTTGTCGGCGTCCACTTTACTACCCATTTCCTGCCGACAAACAGGCCAACACTCTCGGTCCAGCAGGGAAGCTTTCAATCCTGCGAGACGAAGGTTTTAATCCAACGTGACGTGCGCGAACCGTGCGGTGAACGAAATTTGGCTTTTCCGTTTCGGTGGTGTTAGGATGCTCATGGCGAGAGCTAGTGGAATGTGGTGGGAAATTCTGATACCTAATACGGCTTTGTGGGTGCTTAGGAAACTAAACATTGGTGTAAAATGATGTTTCTTTTGCTGTTTATCTGGTTCCAATTATTTAAAAAACCCTGTAAATAAAAAACCCTATAAATGGGTCTCATATTCTCAGATTCAAGATAAAACTTAGTTGCTTTGTGCACATTTTTTTGGCAGTTGTAGCAAGCTTGCACCAGAATGTATGCAACTCGCATGATAAATCACCTTTTAACTATTTTTAAGACGTTTTTCTCCTCCTAGCTATGGGTTTTGCAACAGTTTCATAAAAATTTAAAAGAATTATGTTAATTTAATCCGTCGAAATGCTTAAAGTGTTCAAACATCGGTTGCATTTCCATACTAACCCTTTCGTAACTCTCCTTCTTCAATAATCTAATTTCGTGCTTGGCACCTTTCCGGTGAACCCAACATCCATTCACAAGCCATGAGACCTGCTCCTTTTCGGCAGCTCGGTTCTCGGTATTGATAGCGAGTCCCCGAGCAAACGCGCTCATTATTATTTATTATTTCCGAATTGTTATGATTAGGCAAGCAGGCAAGCAGCATGCCTGAGACACCTTACAGCAGCGCCGCAAACGAACGATTTTCCCGACGCGCCCCTTTCGCGCGAGGAGCTGCTGTGCGCCTGCAAGGATCAGGATAAAGAAGAAAAAACGGAACATAATTTATAGCCACCTAGAGGCAAACTCCGGTGAGATTTCACTGCGCTCCTAATTCGATGAAAGCGGAATGCGGAGGAATTTTCCGTAGACGGTGTACACAACTCGGCTCGCTCGGTCCGGGCCCCGTGAGGATCGTTTTCAAATCCCAGATTAATTTCCTTTCATTATGCCTTCGCTCCGATGTTTTATATGCCCTTTCCACGAGCGGCGCATGCGTAATCCGTAAGGATGTTTTAAAAAGCCAAACCCTGCGCCGGTTCCTGAGAACCGAACCGTTTTTCGTACAGACGTCCTTCCATTATCGCTTGCGCTACCGTTTTTATGGCTTTTTGAAGTGAGTTACATTTTTTTAACACGCTCCACAAACATCAAACGTTAACGTGCAACGTCAAAACAATTGCATGTTACTTTGAGTGCGTTTTTCGTTGGTTCGTTAGCAGTTTTCGGGAACTGTTGCGGTTTAGAGTGAAATGAGCGTTGACGTTGCGTTGATTTTTTGGAGTAGAAATGGCTTTTTGTAACGAAGGGGGCGATTTTAAATATTTTTAAATAATAATCTACAACATTTCTAGCCACCATAGGTGATAAAAACGAGTTAAAAAGTGCTCCGACATCCTTACATCCGGCCTGCACACTGTGGCACTTTGTCGGCGTCCACTTTACTACCCATTTCCTGCCGACAAACAGGCCAACACTCTCGGTCCCGGTGTGGAAATCGATGCCTAACTTCAACTGCTCGACCACTAGCCGGCAGAGCGTGCGACAATTACACGAGACACATCCACCACTACGGAAAGAGCCCATAAAGAGCCCATTACCGGCCCTTTTTACCACCGCCGTTTGCGCAAATGGCCAAACGGATGTCCCTTTTTCGAACCGCTCCGCACAGGCTGCTCCGGGGCGCATGCGGGCTAATTAATGGGTGTATTCAAAGACGGTAGTCGTAAAGACGGTTTTTGATGCTGCCTCAGCCGGGTGTAGGTCGTTTGCTTTAAGGATGTTTAATTTGTGTTGGCTTTTAAATTACTATATTAAAAATGGAAGTTCTTGTTCTCCAAAAATAGTAAAAATATTCAACTACTGTATGAAATTAATAAATATTTCGTGAAAATCGATCCCCTCAACCACATACAATCATAAAAAACAACAAATGTAGTAAGGAACTCTTCACCTTTACCAGTGAACGCACGCCCAGAGTGCTCTGAATTCAAAGTTTTTATTCGTCTCTCCACATAACGATCAAATCATGAATAATTTATGTTATTGATCACAACACTCCTCCTCCATCGGTAGGTCGGTAATTAAACGAACGAAATGCAACCGAACCGATAAAATGGCGCGAGGCGAAATCATCTAGCGAACTGCTCTAGCCCCTTGATCATGAGAATTAAAATGTTTGGAAAAAAAATACTTCCAGCAGTAAGGCCCTACAAACAAATTGGCCGTCAGCTGTGCTCGAGCGCACACAAACACACACACATGCGTACGGTTTTTGACTTTTATATCCTTGGAGACAGGTTAATTCACGATCTCGCGCGTCGTCCACGCGGGGCGGTGTGTTGTAAAATCGTTTTATAGCCATATCGTTCTACCACCACCGAGACGGTGTTCATAATCGAATTTCTCCCGATCGGCACCCCCTACCCTCCCCCTCCCCCTCTTTCCCCATTCAGGATCAGTATCGCATACGTTGTTTTTAAATACCGTTTACAGTTTACACCAATAAATACGTTGAGACTTTTGTTGCTTCCTCACCGGGCGTTTCATTCTTCACAAAACAGACTCGCGGGGGGTGCTCTGGTGGTGGGGAGAGACATAAAAATATTTACGACCGCTCCAGATATCACGCCAGATTGCGCCTGGCCGGCCGATCGTGGGGCGCGGACGGGGTGTCAATAAAAATGCACCGACCAGACCTGGCAGCGGGCCCAAAATCTCATAACCCTGTCGCTCCCGCGATATACATTCCAACGCGTTCCGTGCTTCGGGTGGAGCGATTTGTGTCGTTTGTGTTTTTTTTGCCCCTTTTTACGATCAATCAGTTCAAATCGTTCATATTTTTCCGCGCACCGGCCTTACACCCGAGCGAAAAGCGAGCCCGACGAGGTGGACGAGGGTATTTATTATGATTTTATGTAAATTGAATCTGCCGAATTTATATGATCTTCTCCAGCGCTTCAGCTCAAGGCTGGCTGTTGGCTTTTATTTAGTTCGTTTCCGAGTGTCTGTGTGAATCCCAAAACTTAATTAGCCTCACGGAAACTTCCACGCCACCAGGGAGCTCTCTTCACCAATGGGGTGGTGAAAAGGACAGGATAAGGGCGCTCTTCGCTTGTGTTGCATCATAAAAAGTTCGTGAGGAAAATAAAACAAAATCGTTTCACGCTGGATTGCTCCAAATTTGATCGAAGAAAACGTTAATGCCGGACGATGCATCTCCGAATCGCATCGTGTGCTCCGGAGCAAACAAGTGTCACACGCACACACACACACGCCTTGCTCTGGTGCGCTATAAAAACATAAATGTTTATGATCCGTTCCACCCATTCACTCAGTCAGCGGCTTTCACCCGGCGGACAGGATATGTCGCTCGCCGCGCGCTACAAATGATAAATATTTTAATTGCATTTATAAAAGCGCAACTGACCATCCCTTAAACATAGCAACGAGTCTCTCTATCTCTATCTCTCTCTCTCCCTCTTGTTCATTCATAATCAGTCTCATCAGCCGGCGCTTGGGGAGAGATTTATTTTTTCGTGTCATCTCCAAGAAGCGCTCCATTGGACGTGTGCTTCCTCCGGGGAGTGTATTTCAGGGTAGATTGCGAAAAGTGGCCGTTTTACGGTGTTGGCAAAGCACCTAATAAGTGGGCTGTGGGATCACAACCAGCGGCAGTCGCGTCTCCTGCCGATTTACGAGCTGATGAGCTAATGTTTGCCCCCCCTGTGTTAGCATGTGCGAACGGCGAAAGAGGCTCCAGCGTGTACCCGTACCCCAACCGAGTGGCGAAGCAAATGAATATTTCGACGTAATAATCTCACACAATTTATGACACCGTTTTCAGTTCACCCCGTACAGTAGCCGCCACCATACAGGTTTCATCCGCCTCTAATGAAATGTGTTCTTTGCTTTTATTGCCTTCCTTTTCCGGTTTCGTCCTGGGTGCGCTCGTTCCACGCGAACTGCACTTGCACCACCCGCGACCCCACGATGATGCTGACGATCGCCTTACGCCGCCTTCCCGATGCTGCCGCGAACTTACGATGATGTCTCGATCTCGGGCTAATTATCTCTCACTCTCATCCTGCGCCCGTAGCTCCAACTTGGGCGCGAAGCTAAATGGACAGGCTCAGCAAGCGATGGTAAGATACTTATGATGGCTTACTCACTTAGTTTCACACAAAGTAGTCGTACTTTTTTGTTTGCTGTAAATAATCGTTACACACTGGGAAAATTGTTCCACACGAAGTTAAATCTGGCGCAATGTTATTTTAATCTCTCTTTTTTGTTGCTGCAACTCAGCGCTAAGTAACTCAAAACGTAACGCCGCACTCCACCGATTGAGTGACCGAGCACTTGAGCACTCGCGAAGTAGCGCTTTTTGTTGTTGTTGCGTGTTGTGTTCATACGAAAAAGTGGGCGTGTTTTAGCGTCAACCGGCGATGGGCGAATGAAAGGGACGGTACGAGAGCGCCACGCTTGAACGGTGCGGTCGTGCGTTACGAAGCGTTACGTTTTTCGTTTCCCGCGCGATCGGGAATTTTAGTATGAAAGTTATTTGATATATTTTATTATTAATTAAAAAAAATGCTTTGGCAATATGAAAACGTCTAAGGCCGTCATACTAAATAAAATAAACTATATGAAAACGTATTTCTGTCTGCGTAGTCGCTTGATATTTAGAGACATTTAAAGACGTTTAAAATTTAAACTTAATTTCACGAAATAATTTTCCAGAAAACATATTTATTTCTTTTTAATTCTGTTTCTTGTAGAAAATTATTTAGGACAATTAAGACAAATTGAAATACTTGACTTGTTCGAAGGTATTGAATATTCAACCTTTTTTGTAGTTTTACTTTTGTCCTTTTTATTGGGAATTAGTGATTATTTGGAAGAGCTTTTACCTCAAGTATTTGTTTATTAAAATTGAAAAAAAGTTTTTAATACATCAAGCTTTTCAGATCTTACTGTCATCCTCTGAAAAATATAACTATTCCAGCAGACAGATGTATCAGTGGACATTCACCGTAGATTTGCTATGTTTTAAACTCTTATCCAACTCTTGTGGTATCACTTTACTCAATCAAAAAGATATTAATTACATAAAGTACCACCCACCTAATCAAATCAATCTTTAAACAGGACTTGCTGCTCGGTACCCACCAGTCGGCACAGGCAATAAACGTAAAGCGCGAGCCGGAAGATCTACGCAAGGAGCCAAAAAATCCGCGCAACCAGAAGGTAGGCTAAATGACTTACCTTTATTCGTTACCACAATCATTGCCGCATCATTTGGGTAGATTATCATTCGTTCGGTTTCACGCTTATGAACTCATCTTCCCTCGTTTGGAACTCATCGGTGAGTTCTTGTTCACAATTACTTCTAGTAACTTCTGAGTGCTCACTATGAACATCCCTTGTAAATACCAGAAACAGATGCAATAAGTACCGAAACGGGTGTGGTAGTGCATGCATGAAATTCACCACTTTAACATCAGCGCGCACATAACAACCATCAAACGGTCCTCATCCTGATTTTATATAACTCGAGCACATTCCTTTCGTAACGCTGCTCCATCACCTTCACCGAAAGCACCTGACGAAAGCGCATGATTAAGCGCGGCGACAATATATCCTTTCCAATGCAAACGCGCAAAGGAACATAAAAGGGAAGAAACAAACAGAAAAGAAAAGAAAAAAAAACACCCATCGTATCATACTTTCAATTTGCCGATAATTTAATTTACCCTGACAGCTGACAAAAGCCGCACATTTCTGGTTTTGCTCGCCTTTTCCCTCCCGCCTACATCCTCTCCCCCTCTGCGGGGGACCGCCACCAGAGACCGCTTACCATATATGGTGCAGGCAGGCCTGTAGAAACTGCAAACGAAAGCGCCACCGCTCCCGAAAACGACCGCAGATCCTTTTCCGAACCGATCACCCGGTTACGCGTGCGCGGGTGAGCGGAGAAAGGGGGGGGGGAGCGATTGTGTAAGGATCGAAGGAGTCACCGATCACCGATGGCTTTATCTTTAACACCACCGCAATCAATCTGGTGTACTCAGGGTATCGGTGGACGCATTCTATGGTGGAGTCCTGTTTTGTTTTGTTTTTTTGTTTTATATTGTATTCCACTCTCCCCTCCTCTCCCGCTTGCCCTCCCACACAGCGGCACAGTGGATCCTTTTTTGTGCGTGATCCATGCGATCGGTAGCACAACTTTCGCCCGCACCAAACAGACGGGTGAATTAAAGAGTGGAACCAGGAGCGATTGTTGTTCCTGCCGGGACGCAATTTGTGCGCAGCACACACACACACGTGCGCGTCTATCTCGAGCTGACGCCCGAAAATGCTGCTCGAGTTTTTCGTTTTTTTTATTTTTAATTTGTAATATTTGTACGCTCTCTTTTGTGCAGTCGGAGGGAAAAAAGGTGCGTTTTAGTTCGCGGGTGCCTTTTACTCCCCCTCACTTTTGGTGGCGATCCTTTCGCGAGGAGTCGCCACCACACTTTCGCTTCCTTTCTATATTTTGTTCGTTTTTTTTCCTTTGGCACGCAAAATGAATAATTTAAACATACGCGCGTGTTCTCAATGTTGTGATTTGGGTTGCGGTAATTTGATTTATCTGATCAATACACTGTCGAAACGATCCGTCTCCTCACCGTACGAGCATAAGCAAGTGATTTGCATTTGTTTTGATTCCATAAATCTAAATTATTGATGGAAAAAACCCCTCTTCAAGGAAGTCAAGTACATCCTGTATTGCAAGACGGTATAAACATCCTTTCGTTTCGCCCTCTTCCTTTGTCCGGATCCTTCCGAATCGGAAAGTTCACAAAACTGGTGAAAGCAAACGTTCTCTTTTATGTCTGCGCAACCCTTGCCGTGCGAATAATATTTCCATATTGATCCGGGCTGTTTCGTGCTTTCTTCCGCGCCCTAAACGAGCCGGTTCCTTCACGCTGGCCACTTTACCTCGTTGCAGGGTTCCTTTTTAAGTTTGCGAAACCGAATGCAGCGTCGAAATCAGCGTCACCGCAGGGAACTTGCATTCCCCGTATCGGATCGGTGTGCGAATGCCAGAACAGCGTGGTGTGATGCATCCGTGGTGTAGTACGAAGCAAATGTTTTTTTGTTAATCAAATGCCATTTTTAACAGCTGTAGTCTTAGCAGAATGATAGGTCTAATTCACTGACGCCTGAATGTATGCAATATGTATGATGATTTAGTTATACCCCAAGAAACGCTGAGAAAGTTACGATGTTTTTGCTTTGAAGGTTTCCATGGTTACCAAGAGATTTAAACCCATGATACCTTTTCCTGTTAATGTTGGATACTCTTCACCTTATATGGACGAAAGCTATTATATTCAATTGATATTTTTGAAGAAAAGAGACCAATCACATAACTGAGGCGTGCAGAAAATGATGCCGAAAATGTTAAACTGCTGCCTGTTTACTCTAAGAAATCTATTCTATTCCAAATACTTCATGTATCGAAATCCTCATATAAGGTATAATGAAAGTAAGAATATGAGATCTATTTTCAAAATAAAATTTGGAAAAGAACGATTTCTTGAATTTGGACTCGTATGACTATCTCGTCGGTTGTAGCAAAGCAAGAACTAAGTACAATTGATTTCATAACAAGAGATGATGTCACGTCCGAACATAAAACAGGAATGAACTTCTCGCAGGACACGCACGACGGGATCGCATCCTGTAAGAAGTCTCCGGCAGCTCATGCCCAACGGAGATACTTTCCACCGGAGTTACGATATGAGTGTTTGCTTACACATGCGCGCACCGCACGCTCGTACTTGCGCATCCGCGCATCACCGCATCACCATTCGACCGTCGTCCCTTCTCGCTTGCCGTGGAGCCCAGCGTTTTCCCTTCCTTACGCACTTCTTACCGGTTTTTCCTTCCCGGCTTGCTCGTCTCCGTTCCCGTTCCCTCTCTCTCTCTCTATCTCTATCTCTTTCGTTGTTCTTCTCTATCTCTCCTTCGCTGGCTTTCTTTCCCATTCCTTCCCTTCGGGCTTCCTTCGGGTCTTCCTTCATTCTCGCATGTTCCGCGAGACGATCGCACTCGTCGCACGCACTCGCACTCGCCTATCCCTTGCCGTGTGCGTTCCTTTCCCTTCGCGCAGTGCGTTCCCCCGCTTCGCTTCCCCTTTCGGCCGCCGCTTCCCCGGCGTACGCCCGGCGACGAACCCCGGGCGGGCCCGGGCGACGAACGGCAACAGCACTCCGATTACGGGGAGTCCCCGGGGCTGCTTGATTTAGTCTTTCACAAGACGTTGATGAATCGAGATCGAGCGAGTGAGGTCCGTGCGCCGTCTGTCCGTGTGCCGTGCATACCCGACTGTTCGACTCGTGCGCGTCGTGCGTGTTTGTGCGCGCCGTACCGCTTCTACAGTGCGCCTGCGCGTTCTGCGCTTTTCACGTGGAAAGAAAGCCAAACATCAACTCCAGCAGCAGCAACAGCAGCAGCCAGTAGAGAAACTGAAAGAAAAGTGGAAAATTGTGGTGAAATTGCGGTGAAGCAGGCGTGAAAAGAGGCGTAAAGCAGTGATCGATACCTACGGTGTAGTAAAGAATCGAAGCTTAAAGCAAATTGCACCGCCTGAACCACCTGTTCGGCAAAGTGGTAGCGGCTCCTGTGTTTCTTGGCGTCACTTTCTCCCGCGCATAAAATCGCTTAAAAGAAAAGCTCCTCTAAACAGTGTCTTAACAGCCGGTGAGTTTCCATGGTGATGGTTTTGTGTGTCCTTCGGCTGTATCCTTGATGTCGCAAATTCGCTCGTCTTGTAGAGAGATCGTGAAACGATGGAAACAGCAAAATAACGATGGCATTAATAGAGTATTAATTATTTGAAAATGATCGTGAAAATTGCGCTCAACAACGAACGTGCCTGTCTCAACTGGAGAGGTCGGTCGCACCACTTTCGGTTGTAATTTCCAATTCGTTGCAAGTGCTGCAAGCGTGCGTGTGCGCTACGGGGAACTGAACCCTGTGGTGAAGACCAGAGCAATGCAAAAAAATGGTTAAAAAATCGATCGTACATGAAAATATTTTAACTCGCAGCACCTCGAAGCAAGCGCATCCTCTCGACACCGACCCAGATGTGTGCGCGTGCGTGTGTTTATGCGCCGAGGTGGCGGAGAACCCAAAAGTAAAAGGACCCAGCGCTCCGTGGCTGCCGGTGGACAGTAATTTATTTTAAATATGACAGTTTAAGGCAAAATTTTGCGGCTACAGCGAGCCAAAAAGGAAAACAACCGGCAGCGATCTCTTTTGTCGCTGGAACCGATCGATAATTTACTGCTTTTACGCACCGCGTGTTTAACGTGTCCGCGAGTGCGTGCGTGCGTGCGTGTGTGTGCCCGAAGTGTACGTGTGTTTTATGAAGGTTCGAATCGTGCACGTGCCCTCCATCCACCCTGCTGAAGCCCCGCCACAGTGTCCAATTCGCGTCCTGTTTTTCGTCCGCTGCAGTGAATCGCGAGTTTGGCCTCCACACCGCGGGTTCATCTTTTTCTGCAGCGTTCGGTGCCGCACTCGAGCCGGATAATTGATCCTTAATATATGTGTGCCGGGCACGGCCTTTTTCCAACGATTCGGTGTATGTGTGTGTGTGTTTGTGTGGGGAGGGCGTTCCGAACTGTCCGATTGTTTTACGGGTGGTGTTGCACGTGACGTGCAACAATTTGTGCTGGGTGGGGCGCTTGCGTGTCTTGTCTTGGTAGGAGTTATGCGCGGAAGGACACGTACGGTGAGATGCTCTGTTAAGCGTTGCCTTGTTAACGCATCCGTAGCAGCGCGTGCGTGCGTGCGTGAATTCCATAAACAGCACGAAAATGCAACAAATTGAACACAATTTAAGGTCGCAAGTCTAAGAAAAATACGGTGCAATGTTTTTGTGTTGTTAACTTGAAGTTAAATTAAAGAAATAGCAGCAGAGAGTGTCCTAAGTATGCTAGGCAATATCAGGATCAATATATCCTGATGAAATTTTATACTCATCTTGAGGATTAGATCTCTTGATTGCAAATATAACAAAATCAGATAATTTTATTTTAAATCAGAAACAATTTGTATACATTTTGTTATGGAGTATCTTTAAAATGCTTAGAAGTGTCTCTAAGAAATAGGAAAAAAAATGTAAAATTTCAAAAACGTAAAAAAAAACTTAATCATCATCCTTCTCCTTAATCAAAAAGAGTCAACCCTTTGGATCATTTTTATAAAATATTATCGCGCACAATTGTTGCCCACGTACTCAAATGGACCAAGACGACGCAGTCCATCAGACCATCAGTCGTCGGTGACAATTAGCTCGCAGAAACAAAGCCACCAACGTAGCAAACCCCATTTACGGCCACGCAAGTCACCGTCTGTAATCGGGCACTCGCATATAATGAAAACCATTTCATTTCCCGTCCGCTGGATTCGCATTTCCGTTCCGATCCCGGAACCACCGTTCGGTGGAAACGCCCCCGTTTCATTGGCCCCACTATCAGCGGCTAATGCTGCGGTTTGGCCTCGGTGTTAAACGTTTCCCCAAGAAACGGCCCAAGTTCCTTCACTGATACAGCGTGACGCGTGGAGAACGTTTCTGTGCGGTGGCACGGAAGACAAAAAAACACAAACCTTCCGGTGCAGAAAACACCATAAGCGACAGAACGCAGCCAGTCGTGCATAGCAAATGACAATTTATCGTGTTATTATCGGACGGCATAAATTAACCGCTCATCTTCACCGACCCGACGGTGTGCCCCTGTGTGTGTTTGTGCTTGTGATTGTGTGTGTGTGTGTGTGTGCTGTGACCCAATAGCGCGGGAGGTCGCGATAGTGTTTGCTTTTCTATCAGTGTTGTCTGCTGTTTTTTTTTCGTTCATTCTCCTCACCATCCGTTCGTTATGCTATTTTTTTCTTTCTTTCTTTGTTTGGTTCGTTATTGGGTGTTTTGTTTGTTTGCTTGCATTGTACGGTGTGTCCAAACAGCGGAGTAAACACACAAAGTCACATTCGAGGTGGGTCAAGAACGGTCCGGTCAGGACGATGGCATAGAATCGAAGCCGGGCGGAAGCAGAAAACCGTCTGCGTAACAGTAGCTGATTTTTGTGAGCGATTTTTTATTCGTTGGCCTTTCCGTGTGACTGATTTGATGGAGTAAATTCTGCTCGACCCAGTGAGGATCAAGTTTTAAATTGAAATAACTTTAAAACTATACCTATCGCCATAGTTCAAATGCGTCAGACTGAAACTATTTGACGTTCAGAGTTGAAGTAAAAACAAAATACCTCATTTAAAGATATACCTAAAACTCACCAGAAACCTCCCTCGAAAGCAAGCAAGCAAATGAATAACTTGTAACGAAAACAAATCAATCATCCCGTGCATGTTAAATCAACATCTCCCTTCATGTTGAACGGTTTGGGCGTTGCAGACTAAAACACACGAAGTGTGTTATCAGATGGGTATTAAAATCGACAATACGATAGGTGACAACCGAACGAATGATATTACCGCTTCTCCAAGCCAATCGCTTTCCAATTTACCTGTTATTTGCAGCTTTAGCATTAATTCCTTCGCGTTTTATCCACAGGGTCCTTCCCATCAGAACAGTACGGCAGCGACAACCAGCTCCAATGTAAACACCAATTCGCCTAGCCCCAGCTCCTACGCACAATATGATATGTATCCACCAAACAGACTCGGGTAAGTAAAGGAACTATTAGATAATTAACATTGTATCAAATTACCTATTTTCACCGTTGGTCTATAGCAATAAACTAATCCATTTGAAATAAACATAAACAAACCAACTGTCATCAAATCAAGTTTGATACATAACCCCGCTCGGTTTATGCTAGCTTGTCCAGTACTTGTCCAATAGTTGTCATACACGGTCGTTCCTCCGGTTGAAAATTATTTTTATTTTCAAAAGTTCGTTCTTTCTTTAAAAAATGGATTTTACATGGCTTGATTACATTTACAACAGGCCCGGTGGCTCGGCGTTTATCACGGAACCATACACCTACCGCGAGTATTTCGACAACCAGGGCTATGCCCCGGCACGGACCATCTACGGGTCCGCGGTTGATTCGGAGGGTCCCCAGCCAGCGACGACCTACGAGGGTCGCTTCACCAAGAACGCCTCCATCTACGCGAAGACAATCACAGCGACCGGACTGACGGTGGATCTGCCCAGCCCGGACTCGGGTATTGGCCAGGATGCGATTACGCCGCGCGACCAGAATAACGTCCCGCAGCAGTTCGACTACACGGAACCGTGCCAGGCACCGATCGGTATGGTCGATCCGAACGCGGCCGGCCACATACCAGCGTGCGTTGCCAACCTGCAGCGCAATCTGACCAACAACGGTAGCCAGCCGAGTCCAAATACCTCGCTGGACGGATCGTCGTCGGCTGTCGCGGTGGCACCTCCACGGTCCCGCCCGTGGCACGACTTTGGCCGGCAGAACGATGCTGACAAAGTTCAGATACCAAAAATGTAAGTACTAATACAGCCATTTTATAATGTTTTCAATTTCAGAACAGTGAAAACCTCGAAAATGATGTTATTTACCAACTTGTAGTGGATTCGTATTGAGCACTGCTGGTGATATAAATCTATAACTGCGCGTCGGAATTAAAGGAATGTTAACGCTCTTGACGTAACGAGCCAGCAGATCATCGCACGAAATATTAATAATGTTAGCATAGCAATATTCGAACGCTGCGCAAACTCCCCGCACTCCGGAAACGATCATATCCGTGAGAAATGAGCCTACTAATGATCACAATTCCCGCTCACTCCAGGAATCGACCAGGCCTCTCGCCCCAGTGCATTGTGGGATGATTAATTCGATATCGTTATTTCATCCTGCAGCCACGCTGCCCTTCCCCGCCGGAAGGGTCGTGTCGAAGGTCCGCAAATAAAGGAGCCGTTGAAAGGTTCCTAATGAGGTGTGATTCTAACCAATGACTTCGCCCATTAGCCGAGCATATTTCAATTACTATTCCCTGCCGCAAAGTAAATCACCACTTACGACGCACCCACACCCAGGCCACTCACGTTTATTACTCATCTCCCGGCGAAGTACGATCAGCAACCAAAGTGCCGGGTTGTTGCGTAATGGTCGCAAGAGGATGGTTCACTCCGGTCGTCCTTCGAACGCTGCGATTCATCTGCTCCGTGTTATATGCTCATCATAATTAGAGCGATCCTCGCCGAAGCATCTTGCTTGAAGTGGTGGGACGTGCAGCATTGTAATTGTTTTGTTTGCCGCACAGCACAGACGAAGCACGGGGAGTCTCCTTTTTTCACTCAGCTGCATTCATTACTTTGCGCAGGCTCGTCCGTTCAATCAAAACGCCATCAGATACGATCGTGCAACGCTCATTCTGCAGAACTCTCACAGCCAGCAAAGTATATCCGTTGACGCATCCGTATGCATTTAGGAGGAGGCAACTTGCAACCGAGCAAGGATGTTAAGGCTTCGGCTTCGATAGATTAACCTCAATTGGAACCTTGCGCCGTCCCGCAAGCTCACGGAATCTCAGTACAAATGGTGAGAATTAGTGGTTTCAATGAGCCTCCGCACGGTTTGTCCGATCCGATCTTTAATTGTTTTCCTTTTTGTCCTTCTACTTAAGCCACCCAGTTCCACGCGAGTTGAAATGATTATCACCAGGGTTTTTTTTCATTCATTCGTTGTAATGTACTTTCCAACGGTCTTGCGGCCATTTCTCGGAACGCACTGGGAAACTGCTGCGAAGGACGGGATAATTGGGCATCATAGATCAATTATTTTATGTTGTTGTAGTGATTTTTTTTTGTCGTCGTTTCTGTTTGAGGCGCTCGGTTGAAAGCCAGCAACCAGGAACGCAAAATGAGCAAATTTCACTACGACAATCGACGATCTCTTGCATCGCGGAGATGTCATTTCGATTAGGCCAGCAAGAAATATTAATTTCTTCCCCTTTACTTTCCACAAAAGGATGATCGAAATCGTTCGTTAAAACTCGAAGCGAAACTGGACAGCTGGATTTTAAATCAGTTCCGTTTTCGTACCCATCCCTACCCCTGGATCGCCCACGTGCAGCGAAATCGATGTCATCCCGAGTCGGAGTCGAACAAAAAGAAAAAAAAACGGCAACGATAATGATATTCGACAGCACGGTGATGACCCCGGCGAAGAACAACACGCAGCAATCCCGAATGAAATACATCCAATCGAAACGATGTCAGCCACACAGCATTAAGACTCGCGCCGCGCATCGATTCGGCTGCGGTTTATTCCCACGGCCTCAGAACGCATCTTCCGAGCCATCGCCGAAAAGCAGAAACGCTCTCTAGCGTGGCATCTTATTTGTTTTCCATCTGGCCACATAGGATGCGCGTTTCTCTGTGCGTGTGTGTGTGCGCCCTCGGACACATCCGCGTTGTTGAGGCGTGCGCGCGAACGCGCGCGCCCGAACCCTTTTTGCCCCTTATCAAATCGAACGGGCCGAGCACATACGCAGCGCAAATATCCAATTTGCAATGCACTTTCTTCTGGAGCCGGCCCGTCAACGCAAAAAAACGACGCGCAAGCTACGTGGGCATAAAATAAACATAACGATAATCATAATCTTTATTATAACGACGAATTTATGTATGTGCATACATGCATTTTTATGTCCGTGGTTTGCACCGGCGCGAGGCCACCGGCCGAGTCACACACACGCACCGCCTGCCGACGCTGCGGACGTTCATTAGGTGTCCACCCTTGTGACCGCGTCATAAATGTATGAAATGGTACGCGAATCATCGCACTGGGAAACTGCTGCGAAGGACGGGATAATTGGGCATCATAGATCAATTATTTTATGTTGTTGTAGTGATTTTTTTTTTTTATGCCCTTGCAGCCATGGCGTAGTTTGATTTCATTTTAATAGCCTACAATCTATTAACACCCTCAGGGGGGCGCAGAGTTTTCTAGTTTGCTTTGCTATGGGAAACAAATTGAAACTTTATTCATACGCTCAAACACAGCGCCTCTGCGCCAGCAAGAAATATTAATTTCTTCCCCTTTACTTTCCACAAAAGGATGATCGAAATCGTTCGTTAAAACTCGAAGCGAAACTAAAAAAGATTCACAAACAGGTGTCCAGTTTACCTTGACCTTCCACCGCGAACCTGTCGGAAGCGAACCAGTTCCGATCCAGATCCCGAGTCACGTGCATATCGGCTCTGCCGAGCGTTGGTCCAGAAGCGAGAAGATTACAGGTTAGGCGCCACCAGTTTTGAGGCGAGAGAGTCAGAGAGTTACAGCACAGTTTTTGCGCCATGTTTTACGTTTGTCTGATGTGTCCCGCCGGTTAACGTAGCATAACATTTTGATATCTTGGAATATCTTGAAACGCTCAAAAATCAAATCGTCAAGGTAAGTTGGATCGTTCACTCGTTGAATCGAACGCTCATTTTCGATCGATTTTACTGCAACAAGCACCCCTCGCTGTAAAGAAAGATGTTTGGTGACCCTTTAAAATCCCGCCGGAAGGGTAATTCCAGAAATGTGTTGATGGATCGCATCGAGCATCGAGGTAGTTTTAAAAGCTAAAAGATTACCCTCCAATCGAAGATCAATGCAGCATCAAAGGCAACTTCTTCTTCCCGACTGCCACCGGGCACGGCTACCGTCTTTCTTGTCCCTGTTTATTTTCCCATCGAGTGAATCCTTTCGGTGCGTTTGTTTGTTGTGCTTGGTGTACGATTCTATTTCGTCCCTTTTGTCGGAACGATCAATCATTCACGAGCTGTTTGTGTGTGTTCCTGATACTTGTGCTATACTCACCACGTTCCCAAACTTCTCGGGAAAGGATAGACTAGCCTGCACTATTTGATTCTTCACTTCGCAGCGAACGTGCTAAACGCGCCTTAGCAATTGGTATGTTGATTTCACCCCTACTCACACTGTTCTCCGTGTCCGAGTTCTCCGAACAGTGGACGATCAGTTTTCATTTTCGGAGGACGAAAACCGGTCCAGTCGGTTGCGTTGGTTCTTTCCCCGAGCCTCAGAACCGTTGTTCTGGGTGTTGTATTCAAATCTCTCGCGATGTCCCGAAAAACCGGCACCAGGTCGGTCGTAAATCTTGTCGGTGGGGTTTTTTGTTCCTCTCGTAACGCCGCGTACCGGTAAACCTGGCGGGCCAGAAGGCGAGAGAGAAAAAAAGATTCACAAACAGGTGTCCAGTTTACCTTGACCTTCCACCGCGAACCTGTCGGAAGCGAACCCTCGCATACGAGACGAAAAGGACGCCCTGAGATATGGCGTGGTGGACGTATTTGGCGAAAGCATTCGGAATGCAATGAATGAATGGACATTGCGCGGATTCGTGCGCAACAACCGAACGACCCGAAGCGTACGGGGCAAAAACTTTCAATTATGTTGTTCCGCGAGCAAAACCGCCCCTGCTTCTTCACAAATATTAAGCGGCCGTTTTGGGATGGGGTCGGTTTTGTCGGTTGAATCTCGCGCACTAATTGAAATCTCTCTCTCCCCTGGCGATCCCGCCCGGCGACTAATTACAGCGCCGTTTGCGACTGTTTCGTAGCGCAGCTTTATTAATTATGTCTCCCCTTTTCTTCTTTTCCTCCCCCAACTGCGCAGTTACACCGACGTTGGCTTCAAGTACTATCTCGAGAGCCCGATCAGCTCGTCCCAGCGCCGGGAGGACGACCGGATAACGTACATCAACAAGGGACAGTTCTACGGCATCACGCTCGAGTACGTGCACGATCCGGACAAGCCGCTCAAAAATCAAATCGTCAAGGTAAGTTGGATCGTTCACTCGTTGAATCGAACGCTCATTTTCGATCGATTTTACTGCAACAAGCACCCCTCGCTGTAAAGAAAGATGTTTGGTGACCCTTTAAAATCCCGCCGGAAGGGTAATTCCAGAAATGTGTTGATGGATCGCATCGAGCATCGTAAGGGAAGCTGGTCAGAAGGAGGAGGGGACCCTGTCGCTTAAGAGCCCGCTCCAGACACATCAGCGCCGCAGAGTAAGCTCCAAGAGTGAAGGAGAAAAGCACACACCCAGTATCAATGGAGGAGAGTCGCAAAAAGTAGACGTGAGACATCCCCTAGCGAGTACGTCTTTGGTATGAACGGGAACAAAAAGTCTGTCCCTTTCGCTGTTATGATTTTTCTGGTGCACTCTCTCTCTCACACACACACACACATACATTGTGATCGTCCCCCGGCGCGAACCCCCGGAGGAAAACTAGGCAGGCACACTCATTTCCACTTGTTCGTGCGCGGATCCTCCACCATTTCCACGAACGACGAGATCCCCATTTGATCGACACTTAAAAGCCGAGATCAGGCCCGGAACGGACGGGCCGGGACAGCTGGCGCGCATTCACCGTGTACCTTCCGATGCACCGGATAATTTATGGTGACATTCATGCACTTCCCGCGGGCCCTTCCACGCGCGACGGTGCGCGGTCCAATTTCGCTCGAACCGCGCAACGGCTGCCAAAGACCGATTAAGGAATTTTCGATATAATTTCTATCAAACTCGACGAGGAAGATCGCAATCGGTGCAAGGCGGGCGCGCTCGTCGTGTCGTGGCCTTGGAATGGAAAGATCGGAGCGGGGGGCAAATGCACTTGCACGTCCGTCCGGTGCCGTCTGGCCCGATCCCGTCCAGTGCAGTGTGGGGATTGTTTTTAGAAATTTCTAATTGTCTTCGGTGCGGGGAATTTGGTGCGTCGTCCGATGAGGCAGGGGAAACGAGTTTTCGCTTAGCGAGCAGGGCAAATCCGATCCGATAAACATCGGACTTCGGAGGAGTCGCAACAATAAAGCGGGCCCGAGAGTGGAGGACGAATCTCAGACACTGTTGCGACAGATGCACACCTGACACATCGTAGCAAAAGATCGGCTGGGGAAGATTGCGACCTGCCTAGCATGTGCACGCAGCTTTTTCCACTCGCATACGAGACGAAAAGGACGCCCTGTGATATGGCGTGGTGGACGTATTTGGCGAAAGCATTCGGAATGCAATGAATGAATGGACATTGCGCGGATTCGTGCGCAACAACCGAACGACCCGAAGCGTACGGGGCAAAAACTTTCAATTATGTTGTTCCGCGAGCAAAACCGCCCCTGCTTCTTCACAAATATTAAGCGGCCGTTTTGGGATGGGGTCGGTTTTGTCGGTTGAATCTCGCGCACTAATTGAAATCTCTCTCTCCCCTGGCGATCCCGCCCGGCGACTAATTACAGCGCCGTTTGCGACTGTTTCGTAGCGCAGCTTTATTAATTATGTCTCCCCTTTTCTTCTTTTCCTCCCCCAACTGCGCAGTTACACCGACGTTGGCTTCAAGTACTATCTCGAGAGCCCGATCAGCTCGTCCCAGCGCCGGGAGGACGACCGGATAACGTACATCAACAAGGGACAGTTCTACGGCATCACGCTCGAGTACGTGCACGATCCGGACAAGCCGCTCAAAAATCAAATCGTCAAGGTAAGTTGGATCGTTCACTCGTTGAATCGAACGCTCATTTTCGATCGATTTTACTGCAACAAGCACCCCTCGCTGTAAAGAAAGATGTTTGGTGACCCTTTAAAATCCCGCCGGAAGGGTAATTCCAGAAATGTGTTGATGGATCGCATCGAGCATCGAGGTAGTTTTAAAAGCTAAAAGATTACCCTCCAATCGAAGATCAATGCAGCATCAAAGGCAACTTCTTCTTCCCGACTGCCACCGGGCACGGCTACCGTCTTTCTTGTCCCTGTTTATTTTCCCATCGAGTGAATCCTTTCGGTGCGTTTGTTTGTTGTGCTTGGTGTACGATTCTATTTCGTCCCTTTTGTCGGAACGATCAATCATTCACGAGCTGTTTGTGTGTGTTCCTGATACTTGTGCTATACTCACCACGTTCCCAAACTTCTCGGGAAAGGATAGACTAGCCTGCACTATTTGATTCTTCACTTCGCAGCGAACGTGCTAAACGCGCCTTAGCAATTGGTATGTTGATTTCACCCCTACTCACACTGTTCTCCGTGTCCGAGTTCTCCGAACAGTGGACGATCAGTTTTCATTTTCGGAGGACGAAAACCGGTCCAGTCGGTTGCGTTGGTTCTTTCCCCGAGCAAGCGCTGTACGTGATCCGTGAAGGAAAACGGAGGATGCGACAGTGTGCCTAGCTAGCCTAGCCTAACATACCTACCACCGCGCCCCAAGATGCACCGGACTGGGCTGGGGAGGCTGTGGTGTGCAAAAGGGACACTGCGCGTCCAAGCGTCCAAC
Organism: Anopheles cracens; assembly: GCA_002091845.1. Lineage (NCBI taxonomy): Eukaryota > Metazoa > Arthropoda > Insecta > Diptera > Culicidae > Anopheles > Anopheles cracens. The sequence continues at coordinate 160,380 of KZ069763.1, forward strand.
GCGGACCGTCGTCACCGCACACAACGGATAAGGAAGACTCGAAGAGGAAAGACGGAGAGAGAGAGACAAAAAAAGCACCGCTGCAGACACATGCACCGCTTTCCGCGCACTGTAACTGTAAATGCATAGGAAACATAGTGCAATTTTAATTAAGATTTATATCTAAAAAGGTGACAGATTGTCTTGTCCCGTTCCACTAATGAGGTGCAAATCATGGCGTTCCAGTTGTCACAGGGACGTGGAATCCAAGAACCGAAATGATCACCATCTTCACTAGCTAAATCATTGTCAAAGTACAGCAGGAACGGCACAAAAACCACACACACACACGCGCAGTCCATAGCAAATCGCGCGGGGAGAAAACGCAAATTCCATCCATTAAAGAGTCTTCTCCACTCTACGGCCTGCTCCTGCCTCCTTCGTCGCACTCCGAGGACGGATTTTGATTTGATTTGTTTCGTTCCTGTGTGTGATTGCGGCGCAGAACTGGTTTACTGCACCGGTGCGCGCCTTTCGTGTGCGGTTTAATGATGGACAATCTGATGGATCTGCGCCTTGCGAGTGCGATGCAATTTCCTTTGTGCACTCTCAGAGACACAAAGGACTCGGGGTGGAGTACGGTTTGATTTAATCTTGATCATCTCTTGCCGCTCCGAGGTCCGGGCCCGAAGGAACATCATGATCCGGTGACTTCGTCACCGTTCGTCGGTTGCCGGGCCCCGAACCGAACGACTTCGGTTGCTAATTGCAACGAATCAGGATGTGGCGGCAGATAAGGGAGATGATGGATTTAGTTGATGTATTTTGTTGGAAAAAATGTATGTTCAATTTTCGTTCGAACTAAATGATGCATTATCGTACAGAGTCGGTGAAAAAAGAAACGTATGGAACGTTGATCGAGCGCTGCAAGAGAGCTTCCTACTGGCTTGAACCTGAGTTTGCCCGGGATTCAATTACTTCAGTGATATTGTTTATCGTGAAGGGAGAAATAAAATATATATCCACCGACTGGAGCTTCGATCGTACTAACTACACCCAGATCCCCAAATTCGACAATCACGATTTGTGTATAACGTGCCGCGCGCGTCTCAGCAGGGCGTTGAGTCGTGACAGCGGCTTTAACATTGAACTTCTGCTCATTGTCTAGTCGGCTATCCTTCGGCGCGCTTCTCGTTCGGCCTCTGTAATAGGTAGCTCAAATAAGTACATTACCTTTAACCGTTTCCTTCCATTCGTTCCACTTCCAGAGCGTCATCATGCTGCTGTTCCGCGAGGAGAAAAGCCCCGAGGATGAAATTAAAGCCTGGCAGTTCTGGCACAGTCGGCAGCATTCGGTTAAGCAGAGAATATTAGACGCCGGTAAGTATGGCCGCTGAAACTTCCTCTGCAACTCCCTGTAGCGCACCTGTGCGCGCGGCTGGGTTCTGGCTGGGGCGGAGAAATTATTGCTACCCGTGAGCGGTGAACGATGATGATCTTCAGCCATTTCCCGCCTCCCAAACTGTGCGGTTAGCTTCACTGCTTTTGTAGGTCCATGTCTGTCATGGTGGCTTCTCTTGAGTTGATGAATACTTGCAATCTGGATGATCGAATTGAGAATTGAGCCCAACACATCTGGTGTCTTGAGTGTTTGTGTATCTGCTTATACGACTGATCCGAATCTGCAAAAATCGATACTAGGATAAGTTTTCTTATTGTTGCCGTTCAATTGGATTTACACTCCAAATTCATCATGACCAAAGGTTTCTTTTACTCCTTTATGGACGAGAAGAACAATATAATCAAGGTTAAATTTGTTGGGATCAAAATTGTAAAACTAGTATTATTTCATATCGTTCAAAGGGACATACCCAAGATAAGACCAAAAGAGATGGTTGAAATGTGTTTGAAAACAAAAAAAAATTAAACAATGAGCTCAAACTATTGACACAATTTGTTAGCTGAACAACGTGGTCTTATATGAAGTAAATTTACCGAATAATATTAAATAACACATGATGTTTTCAATGATAAGCATTCGAACTCAACAAATCAGAAGATAAATGTTGGCAAATATCGATAAAACATTGCAAATAACAAGAAATCAACCGGAACTGTCGTACCAGAATACGATTTACAGAACAAAAACTTGAGCTAATATTTCGTTCGTATTTCCTTGTTCCCCCGACTGTCGTATGCAAGCGATATAAATCATCCTCGTCGCACCGACCCACACGCCAGTTCTTGCTTTCTGACCGCAAGTACGCTATAATTCGATTCCTTCACTGAGCCTACGCACTCGTCCATGCCAAACGACGAGCAACGAAAAAGTCCCTAATCGAAATGACATCTCCGCGATGCAAGAGATCGTCGATTGTCGT
>KZ069764.1:0-13199 GCA_002091845.1 Anopheles cracens
CGTGGGCGTCGGAGAAAGCCATCCTCTCGTTCCCTGCTGGTCCCTGCCCAGCAACACCCTCCCACATCGCTCTGGAAAGCAGCGTCGGTAGCGAATTGGTTGCGGCGGAATGAACAGCAGCGTGCTGTTTGTGTGTGTGTGTGCTGCGAACGTCCTAACGTCCGATTTTTCCCCACCCAGCGGGCAGGTGGAAAACAAATTTCCCCACCTTCACGGCGGAAGCTTCGCGAGCCACGCTCGCACTGGGACAAACTGGCCTGGGGAAAAGCACTCACTCACGTTGTTTGTTTTCGTTTTTGCTCGTTGGAATGGGAACGGCACCGAAAACGCAGCCTGACCGCCACTGTCACGCCAGCGCCACTCTCCCCCGTGAAGAGAGACCGCCCTTCTCGTACCCGTGCCGACCCCGTGCTTTGTGCGATCGATGGGAAAAACAGCTGAATGGAACGCACTCGCGCTGGATGGCTCCCCGGTGCTCCGGAGGAACTCACGGGTCCACCCGTGCGAACCGTACCTTTCGCTTTGCTCTCCCACCCCACAGGACCGGCCGTTTTCCACGAAACGAAAGCTGAAGGAATGTAATAACGATACGACTACAGAGAGCGGGAAAAACAACAAATTGACAATAGAAGGAGTGTGCTTTTACCAACAGAACAGGTCGAAACAGCGCCGGCGAAAAAATGCATGAATAAAGGCTAACCAACGATTCCAGCCCTTTGGCTGGCTCCGGTACACGCATACAAGGCCCTAATGCATCGGACGGCGTCTTCCAAAAGGGCCGACTTCCGGCGACAAGCAACCAGTGTGAAATGCTGAAGCTTCTCGTCCGTTGGCGTGGAGGAAATAAAGAACCGTGGAAGGTGTGTGCGAACAGGACAGCACACGAGCACGAACCGAGTGCGAAGAGCAGCGTGGGGAGGTAAAGTAAAGAGCAGAAGCAATGAAAAGAGAAAAAAGATGTGGCAGCACATAAAAAACACACACACACACCCATACATAGAGCAAACAAAACAACACAAAGCCTGAGCTTTTGCTTACGTCAAACGAAAATGATGCTTGAGGTGCAGGCCGGGTGGCGGTCGGGGCGGATGGTGATGATGCTCTAAAAAGCTTTCCTCCGCCCGGTCGGTACATCTTGTCTCAATTTATTCTAACCACTCCACCGAGTCTCCACTATCTCGAATGAGCGCAATGTGAGCGAGTGGAAAGTTTTGGCCTCGTTCCTACCCGGCGTGGGCAGGAGCGAGAGGGCGGGGTGAGGTGCGCTATTGCGGATGTCAGAACGTACGTCAGTTGGGGATCGGTTCGGAAGGACGAACCGTCAGAACGCTGCGTGGGCGTCGGAGAAAGCCATCCTCTCGTTCCCTGCTGGTCCCTGCCCAGCAACACCCTCCCACATCGCTCTGGAAAGCACGAGCACCTAGAGCGTGTGGCGTCGGTAGCGAATTGGTTGCGGCGGAATGAACAGCAGCGTGCTGTTTGTGTGTGTGTGTGCTGCGAACGTCCTAACGTCCGATTTTTCCCCACCCAGCGGGCAGGTGGAAAACAAATTTCCCCACCTTCACGGCGGAAGCTTCGCGAGCCACGCTCGCACTGGGACAAACTGGCCTGGGGAAAAGCACTCACTCACGTTGTTTGTTTTCGTTTTTGCTCGTTGGAATGGGAACGGCACCGAAAACGCAGCCTGACCGCCACTGTCACGCCAGCGCCACTCTCCCCCGTGAAGAGAGACCGCCCTTCTCGTACCCGTGCCGACCCCGTGCTTTGTGCGATCGATGGGAAAAACAGCTGAATGGAACGCACTCGCGCTGGATGGCTCCCCGGTGCTCCGGAGGAACTCACGGGGCCACCCGTGCGAACCGTACCTTTCGCTTTGCTCTCCCACCCCACAGGACCGGCCGTTTTCCACGAAACGAAAGCTGAAGGAATGTAATAACGATACGACTACAGAGAGCGGGAAAAACAACAAATTGACAATAGAAGGAGTGTGCTTTTACCAACAGAAAAAAAATGGACACAATAGGAGGTGGATGAGTTTATCCTGCGTAATATCAAAACAAAAACATTACCGGACGTACACGCAGTGCGGGCGAGGGCAAGGTGTGGCGAAGAGGACTTTCGGCTTTTGTTTTTTTCCCCCGTGTTGCCTGCAAGCCAAGCTGTCCTTGTCGTTGTTTCTGTTCGGTGGCTTTTCCAGCCGATTGTCACCGTCGCGTCACACGTGTCGTGTCGTGACGAATTTGCTGTTTGCTGGTGCTGGTACGGTGCAGGGATTTGTCGCGGAATTTCCATGACAAATCCATCGGAATTAATCATCAAACGTGTGCCCGGTTTGGGTGTTTCATCGAACGCCCTTTCCCGCTTACCTCCAGCTCCACCGAATCCACCGTTTGGTCAAGGTTGGGGATTTTCCACACCCCTTGGCAGCGGGGTTTGCTGAGAAGCGCACGGATTAAATACTAACCGGAACCGCAAACCGTACGTACGACCTGTAATACGCTGGATAAACACCTTGCACGGGTACCTAAGTAGATGAACCTTCTTCGGGGAGCTATTTGGAAGCGTTTTTCAAAGAACACACAGTTCTTTTCAGGCTATCCTTAGAGGTATACTCCTGGCTAACCGTTTCCAGCAACGAAATCTGTATGTCTCATTATATTATAAATGATTCTTCTGATACTTCGCACTGGTTAGTTAATGTGATAGTTTTTCCTGGATTTCGCAGTTCGTTTTCTTTTTAGAGAAAAGTTATTTTCCGTAGATTCTGTGTTAGCCCAGATGCTCATATTCAGACAAATATAAATATACAATTTCTCGCGGTTTTTAGACAGCATAGTACGCAGAAGGCCTTTTATACTGTCATGGACTGCTTTCAGATAATTCTGATGATCAAAAGGCTTAAATTTGGGTTTTTGTAATTCGATATTTTCTTTCGGGAATCCGCTACAATATGTCGCGTTTTTCCAGTGAGAGCCTCGGTACAAATTTGAAGAGCGATTTTGTGATCCTCTTAGCACATGATCACATGATTCAGTTTTTTGTCAGAGCTTTTGAAGAGAAGAAATCGTAGGTATGACTTGTTATTTTATTTTTTATTTTATTTTTTGTTGTTATTTCAGTTTGATTTTTGCTTTATTCAGTTTATTTAAAATAATAGTTTTACTTATTAAATTGTGCATCTTACCATAAAATTGTTCGATAGGGGTATTGTATAATTCAGATATTTAAGTTTACCTACGTACCTACGACGACTTTCCGAGTTCACCTGATCAAATGGTTCTACTCAAGCTCCAGTCAATGCAGTCAAGCCAATTCAGTCTACCTACTGCAATACCCTATCTATTAAATCGCATTAATAATTAAGCATGGAATTCTATTATTTAAGAACCTGAAATCATTGTTAGTTATAAGTTAATAGTAAGCAATACGGCCAGGCCGTCACTTCCGATTAAATAAATAAATAATATTTAATTTTATTAAAAAAAAAATGTCGGAGGTGTTTCTCTGTCCCTGATAGCATCTCAAAATCATTTCTTACAAATAACAAAGTGAAAAACGATACACATTCAATTATATTTTGCTGAGATAGTAAAATAATCTTACTAGAAACTTTAATAAGATCGATGAATCCTGGTACAGTTCATATGAATTGACATATCGAGGACATATCGAGGAAACAGTCAAACGATTTACAATGCTCGTAATTATTATTAAATGCATGTCCCACCTTTAATAGACAGACACTTAGTTTACCGAACAAAACAGACTATGTCATACAAACAGGCACGTGGAAGGACAAGATAGCCTATTGTCCTGTATCTCATTAGTAAAATTGATGCGAAAATACCACTGAGAAAGCAATTCACATTTTACAACGACCTATAAATGATGCGGGACGATCACATAAGATTCTAGTTAACGTCATCGATCTTATTAAAGTTTCTAGTAAGATTATTTTACTATCTCAGCAAAATATAATTGAATGTGTATCGTTTTTCACTTTGTTATTTGTAAGAAATGATTTTGAGATGCTATCAGGGACAGAGAAACACCTCCGACATTTTTTTTTTAAATAAAATTAAATATTATTTATTTATTTAATCGGAAGTGACGGCCTGGCCGTATTGCTTACTATTAACTTATAACTAACAATGATTTCAGGTTCTTAAATAATAGAATTCCATGCTTAATTATTAATGCGATTTAATAGATAGGGTATTGCAGTAGGTAGACTGAATTGGCTTGACTGCATTGACTGGAGCTTGAGTAGAACCATTTGATCAGGTGAACTCGGAAAGTCGTCGTAGGTACGTAGGTAAACTTAAATATCTGAATTATACAATACCCCTATCGAACAATTTTATGGTAAGATGCACAATTTAATAAGTAAAACTATTATTTTAAATAAACTGAATAAAGCAAAAATCAAACTGAAATAACAACAAAAAATAAAATAAAAAATAAAATAACAAGTCATACCTACGATTTCTTCTCTTCAAAAGCTCTGACAAAAAACTGAATCATGTGATCATGTGCTAAGAGGATCACAAAATCGCTCTTCAAATTTGTACCGAGGCTCTCACTGGAAAAACGCGACATATTGTAGCGGATTCCCGAAAGAAAATATCGAATTACAAAAACCCAAATTTAAGCCTTTTGATCATCAGAATTATCTGAAAGCAGTCCATGACAGTATAAAAGGCCTTCTGCGTACTATGCTGTCTAAAAACCGCGAGAAATTGTATATTTATATTTGTCTGAAATTACTTTTTATTATATTTTTTTATTCACATTCTTTTTTTTTACTCTCCCTCAATGCCATTCAATTTGTTAATAAATTAAATTTTCATCACGATCACGAAGACAAGCAACAAAAAACCTATGTATCGTGTAGTGTCATCCAATGCAAATATAAGAACTTCCTTGCGTTTGCTCCCTATTACTGGTGGCAGTTTTAGTGCCTTATTGTGGTACATTATTAAAACACCTCAAACAACTAGCAACGCAGTATGCTTGGCTTGCCGTGTCGTATAAATGTTCTTTTTCCTGGCGCAGAAAAGCATTGGCCAAACGTTTCTGCGCGTCATTTGCGACGTTAACTAGAATCTTATGTGATCGTCCCGCATCATTTATAGGTCGTTGTAAAATGTGAATTGCTTTCTCAGTGGTATTTTCGCATCAATTTTACTAATGAGATACAGGACAATAGGCTATCTTGTCCTTCCACGTGCCTGTTTGTATGACATAGTCTGTTTTGTTCGGTAAACTAAGTGTCTGTCTATTAAAGGTGGGACATGCATTTAATAATAATTACGAGCATTGTAAATCGTTTGACTGTTTCCTCGATATGTCCTCGATATGTCAATTCATATGAACTGTACCAGGATTCATCGATCTTATTAAAGTTTCTAGTAAGATTATTTTACTATCTCAGCAAAATATAATTGAATGTGTATCGTTTTTCACTTTGTTATTTGTAAGAAATGATTTTGAGATGCTATCAGGGACAGAGAAACACCTCCGACATTTTTTTTTTAAATAAAATTAAATATTATTTATTTATTTAATCGGAAGTGACGGCCTGGCCGTATTGCTTACTATTAACTTATAACTAACAATGATTTCAGGTTCTTAAATAATAGAATTCCATGCTTAATTATTAATGCGATTTAATAGATAGGGTATTGCAGTAGGTAGACTGAATTGGCTTGACTGCATTGACTGGAGCTTGAGTAGAACCATTTGATCAGGTGAACTCGGAAAGTCGTCGTAGGTACGTAGGTAAACTTAAATATCTGAATTATACAATACCCCTATCGAACAATTTTATGGTAAGATGCACAATTTAATAAGTAAAACTATTATTTTAAATAAACTGAATAAAGCAAAAATCAAACTGAAATAACAACAAAAAATAAAATAAAAAATAAAATAACAAGTCATACCTACGATTTCTTCTCTTCAAAAGCTCTGACAAAAAACTGAATCATGTGATCATGTGCTAAGAGGATCACAAAATCGCTCTTCAAATTTGTACCGAGGCTCTCACTGGAAAAACGCGACATATTGTAGCGGATTCCCGAAAGAAAATATCGAATTACAAAAACCCAAATTTAAGCCTTTTGATCATCAGAATTATCTGAAAGCAGTCCATGACAGTATAAAAGGCCTTCTGCGTACTATGCTGTCTAAAAACCGCGAGAAATTGTATATTTATATTTGTCTGAATATGAGCATCTGGGCTAACACAGAATCTACGGAAAATAACTTTTCTCTAAAAAGAAAACGAACTGCGAAATCCAGGAAAAACTATCACATTAACTAACCAGTGCGAAGTATCAGAAGAATCATTTATAATATAATGAGACATACAGATTTCGTTGCTGGAAACGGTTAGCCAGGAGTATACCTCTAAGGATAGCCTGAAAAGAACTGTGTGTTCTTTGAAAAACGCTTCCAAATAGCTCCCCGAAGAAGGTTCATCTACTTAGGTACCCGTGCAAGGTGTTTATCCAGCGTATTACAGGTCGTACGTACGGTTTGCGGTTCCGGTTAGTATTTAATCCGTGCGCTTCTCAGCAAACCCCGCTGCCAAGGGGTGTGGAAAATCCCCAACCTTGACCAAACGGTGGATTCGGTGGAGCTGGAGGTAAGCGGGAAAGGGCGTTCGATGAAACACCCAAACCGGGCACACGTTTGATGATTAATTCCGATGGATTTGTCATGGAAATTCCGCGACAAATCCCTGCACCGTACCAGCACCAGCAAACAGCAAATTCGTCACGACACGACACGTGTGACGCGACGGTGACAATCGGCTGGAAAAGCCACCGAACAGAAACAACGACAAGGACAGCTTGGCTTGCAGGCAACACGGGGGAAAAAAAAACAAAAGCCGAAAGTCCTCACCTTGCCCTCGCCCGCACTGCGTGTACGTCCGGTAATGTTTTTGTTTTGATATTACGCAGGATAAACTCATCCACCTCCTATTGTGTCCATTTTTTTTCTGTTGGTAAAAGCACACTCCTTCTATTGTCAATTTGTTGTTTTTCCCGCTCTCTGTAGTCGTATCGTTATTACATTCCTTCAGCTTTCGTTTCGTGGAAAACGGCCGGTCCTGTGGGGTGGGAGAGCAAAGCGAAAGGTACGGTTCGCACGGGTGGACCCGTGAGTTCCTCCGGAGCACCGGGGAGCCATCCAGCGCGAGTGCGTTCCATTCAGCTGTTTTTCCCATCGATCGCACAAAGCACGGGGTCGGCACGGGTACGAGAAGGGCGGTCTCTCTTCACGGGGGAGAGTGGCGCTGGCGTGACAGTGGCGGTCAGGCTGCGTTTTCGGTGCCGTTCCCATTCCAACGAGCAAAAACGAAAACAAACAACGTGAGTGAGTGCTTTTCCCCAGGCCAGTTTGTCCCAGTGCGAGCGTGGCTCGCGAAGCTTCCGCCGTGAAGGTGGGGAAATTTGTTTTCCACCTGCCCGCTGGGTGGGGAAAAATCGGACGTTAGGACGTTCGCCTCACACACACACACAAACAGCACGCTGCTGTTCATTCCGCCGCAACCAATTCGCTACCGACGCCACACGCTCTAGGTGCTCGTGCTTTCCAGAGCGATGTGGGAGGGTGTTGCTGGGCAGGGACCAGCAGGGAACGAGAGGATGGCTTTCTCCGACGCCCACGCAGCGTTCTGACGGTTCGTCCTTCCGAACCGATCCCCAACTGACGTACGTTCTGACATCCGCAATAGCGCACCTCACCCCGCCCTCTCGCTCCTGCCCACGCCGGGTAGGAACGAGGCCAAAACTTTCCACTCGCTCACATTGCGCTCATTCGAGATAGTGGAGACTCGGTGGAGTGGTTAGAATAAATTGAGACAAGATGTACCGACCGGGCGGAGGAAAGCTTTTTAGAGCATCATCACCATCCGCCCCGACCGCCACCCGGCCTGCACCTCAAGCATCATTTTCGTTTGACGTAAGCAAAAGCTCAGGCTTTGTGTTGTTTTGTTTGCTCTATGTATGGGTGTGTGTGTGTGTTTTTTATGTGCTGCCACATCTTTTTTCTCTTTTCATTGCTTCTGCTCTTTACTTTACCTCCCCACGCTGCTCTTCGCACTCGGTTCGTGCTCGTGTGCTGTCCTGTTCGCACACACCTTCCACGGTTCTTTATTTCCTCCACGCCAACGGGCGAGAAGCTTCAGCATTTCACACTGGTTGCTTGTCGCCGGAAGTCGGCCCTTTTGGAAGACGCCGTCCAATGCATTAGGGTCTTGTATATGTGTGTACCGGAGCCAGCCAAAGGGCTGGAATCGTTGGTTAGCCTTTATTCATGCATTTTTTCGCCGGCGCTGTTTCGACCTGAACTGCGTGTACGTCCGGTAATGTTTTTGTTTTGATATTACGCAGGATAAACTCATCCACCTCCTATTGTGTCCATTTTTTTCTGTTGGTAAAAGCACACTCCTTCTATTGTCAATTTGTTGTTTTTCCCGCTCTCTGTAGTCGTATCGTTATTACAGAAAAAACAATATCCTTGCTACAAACATCTATATTTGTTGAGAAATTAACTCAAAATGTTTGTTTATATTGAGTTGCGCTTGAGTTTCGCCTAACGAACCCAAAATCGATTTTGACAGACGATAATTTTGAATGGGCAACTGATAGCACTGACAGCATTCGCACTTGACGAGTTGCGCTTCATGTAAACGAGCTTTTAGGAATAGCGATACATTCATCTTTCGATATTCTGCAACGATGAATGAATCGTAAAAGATTCATGTTTCTTCAATTATTCCTTCAATTCATTAACTTTCAATCATTCAATTATTTGTTTCTCTAAATTTTTATGTGTACCGGAGCCAGCCAAAGGGCTGGAATCGTTGGTTAGCCTTTATTCATGCATTTTTTCGCCGGCGCTGTTTCGACCTGTTTGTTTGTTTATTTGTTTCCCCCTTTGTCCTTATGTGTTGAAATCGCGAACAACCTACTGTTGACGGTTGAGCGGTTACTGTTGTTATCCCTTTTCCGGTGGCACTGTGCGCCATGTAGTATGGCGTGGATGGGTTTATGCGTGTGTTTGTGTGGCTGCTCCCATTCATGCGAAAGTTAAGACTGTGAGCCTCCGGCGTTTAGCGAGAAAAACAGGTTGCCACTGATTTCGTTCGCCATCTCACCCGAGCATTGCTCATTTTCAATGCCACTCAGACAGGTATTATGGGTACGTTTTCCTTGGATAACGAAATCGGAGCCACTCAATACATTTGTTCATTCATTTGACCGCGAATGTGAATGTGATGAGGATGCTGTGGTGGTAAATCAACCTGCTGTCACGTTTATTTCCTCACGTTGTGTTGATAAAAGAGTAAGAATATTTCTATGGCTATTAATTACTTCGTAGCATATTTTGTTGTACCGTTCAGTTGTCGAATTAAATTAAATTAAAATAAATTGCAAATCAATGCATTAAAATGAACGAAACCATAGCACATCGTCGTGTTTCATCAATTGGATAAATAAGTTTTTATCTTTGATGAAGAATACATCTGAATCTTTAAGCACGTTTACATTAAGCGCAACTTCAAATGTGACTACATGCGCAAAATAACATAACATTCGTATCGGTTTATGTAGACACGACTATTTTCAAGGTAGCGCTCAAGGTACGCTTGAGATGAAGCAGAGATCGCTTGAGATCATTTCCTAGTTTTTACTAAGTTTCGCCTAACGAACCCAAAATCGATTTTGACAGACGACAATTTTGAATGGGCAACTGATAGCACTGACAGCATTCGCACTTGACGAGCTGCGCTTCATGTAAACGAGCTTTTAGGAATAGCGATACATTCATCTTTCGATATTCTGCAACGATGAATGAATCGTAAAAGATTCATGTTTCTTCAATTATTCCTTCAATTCATTAACTTTCAATCATTCAATTATTTGTTTCTCTAAATTTTTATGAACCAAATTTTTAGTGAAATTCGTTGAACTTGAAACGAGATGGTGAACTCTCCAGTTGATGTATAAATGTAAACGTAGTACGTATCTTCAGCTTTGCAGTGTCATGAATCTTTGGAGATTTATGAATCCTTGACGAATAATGATTTTTTGCTATTCATTAATCTCATAAGATTCATCGTTGAATCAGCATGATGAGCAATGAAACCGAATCTCTGCGAGACATTCATTCATCCCAGCACTACTCTAAGTGCTTATATAAGTCTAATTCGTTAGACTGTTAATGGTTGCCTGTTTTCTTCACAACGAAAAACAATGTTTCTAACTCATTACTGATTGCTTCAAAATAGTTAATGAAATATTTTTATATAGTATTTTAATGATAATTTATAAGATTATAGCCAATGAAAAAAAATCATATGATGCTTTACTATTTTTTAATAAACGTTGCATTAAACCTTTGATTGAATATGATTGAATTTGAATGAATAACTTTAAAAGTAACTTTCACAAACTACCACAACTCTTATAAAATATAAACTGCTCAACGGCCCTACGAATGGTACCGTGATGACGATAAGTTATCTAGGAATGCAAACATTGTGTATGTCATGGTCATCTTTCGGCAAATTTGCTTCCGCACTTCATACGCTACAATGTTCCCATGTGTTCGTTCGGTATCAAATTCGATTAAAGTGGAAAAGTACCTCCATCGTCGCGTTGCTCAGGTGCACTGGGGAAAAGGCACAGTGCCGCAATAGTACATTGGAAAATGTATCCGCTTTCTCGGACATCTGATACGCATCTTGAAAGTCTCAGAACGACACCTTCATCACCCGGGCTTTGTTTTATTGCAACCTCAGCAAGAAAGCTTGCCCGGTGTCTGGATCATTCGATTGCTGCTCAGTTCCATACACAGTTTTCCATTTCAAACCGGGTCCATGGTTCAACCGCTGGGTAAAATTGTGTGGGAGCTATATTTTCCATTCTACAGGTATCAATTTTGCGCGTAAATTGAACACGGTACTAAGGGAACACGACCACAATCGTAAGAACCTAAGAACACACGAGAAGCGAGTAGAAAGTGGTTGGAGGAAAATGTCGTAACATTAGATGGAACACGGTAAATCGGATTGCCGTTGGAGGGTTGTGTTCTCTGCGCAACAAGAATGGACAGGGTAAAAGCTTCGGTTAGCAAATGCTGTGTACAATATCATGCATATTGCTAGCCATACAGGTAGAAAAAACGGTGCCTAAATCCTATCTACATCTTGCTGTGGCGCACACGCATCACAGCTTTAGCGCCATTGTTGGCTAGCGTTCAAAATATTAAAAAGTAACTATTTTCAGGACTTACAAGCTTCCATGACAAACTCTGCGAATTTAAGATTGCTTCTTCTTGACCTGCAGGCGTTTGAACACACACGAGTTATTATGAGGTCTTGTTCATAGAAATATTGATATTTAAGCATTTTTATTTCTAATGTATTTTCACATCTAGACACATAAAATACATCTAGACACAAGGCTCGTTGTCATAAAGTCGTTTAAACTCTTCGCAGAACTAATTACGTGCAGATTGATACCAGTGATTGACTGGCAGATGCATCGATTAAAAATATGAGTCGTTTAAACTCTTCGCAGAACTAATTACGTGCAGATTGATACCAGTGATTGACTGGCAGATGCATCGATTAAAAATATGGAAACCCCTTTAAAAAATCGCTGATCGCGCAAGTATGAAGTTAGGACCACAAACGCTGTTCGACTTAACAATTAACAAAAAATTATTTTGCTCCTGAAGCTTACAAGAAAGAAGCGTCCGTTTGCCACGATGGCCATTACAGAAGAGAACATTGAAAAACATGATGGTTCCCGCGCGTTGGGTAACCACACTAAAACTAACGCAAAACGCAAACATGACCGGTGAAAATTTCATGGCTTACACTACTCCATTTAATTGGTCGATGACGAATTGCACTCTCAAGCATAAACAATCGCGAAATCCCTAAGTGTTGTCATTGCATGTTTTGGCGAGTGCAAAAAAAAGAGCACAAGCAAATTGTTAAATTTTTAAACAAAAACATTGAATTTTTCATTTTTTCCAAAAATGTATTCTTCTTTCTTTTAAGTTGAATAGCTTTGACCCTCTCCTGACGCCAATATGCAACTGCTGGATGAACTATAACCTTTTGAAACACTCAAATGATTCATTGGAGATATAACACAAACACTCACTGCTTTACAATCCATCGAACGCCGACCATTTCTTGCCGCTTCGTTCCGCCACGGCGTGACACAGGTGAGAAAGAGGGGACCGTACCGAAATTCCACCACTCACACATCCGTCGAAAATAGCTCCACGGCGAGCGATGGGAGGGACCTTCCAGTTCCGAAAACTCACCGAGCACTCATTAACGCCAATCGCTCGACATTTACGTTCCCGAACAGGTCCTTTCGTGTGAAGTGTCCTCATGGAGCGTCGAAATATGATTCCCACACTGACAACGGTGACAGAGAAAAGCAGACACAACAACAAAAAAAAACACCTCGAAAACCTCGCGTGTGGCCGCCCGAAACCTGGTTTTTATATTTTCTTCTTTTTAATCGCCACCTCCGATAGCTTTGCTTCAGCGGTCGCCACCTCCCTCGCAGTTGCCCCCCGGTGAACCTTTCGGTTCGGTGGGCAAACACACCGAGCTCTTAATGAAATTACACATTTCCTGTAATATTCCCACAACCCCGCGGCACGCCCGGCGCTGTACGCCGTCTGGTGTGACGATTTTCGATGGCCTGTTGGTTGCTGGTGTGCCTTCGCTGCTTCGCCGCCGTAAAGGAGGTGGAGGTGGTCGCGGTTCGTGTTAATAACGTTAAAACGCTCTCGTTGGTAATTATAAGTCATGTCGAGATTTTAATGAACGTTAGCGCACTAAATCGTGGGTAAGTTTTACCGGGCTTCAATGCGCTGCACTCCGTCCGTTGCGCGGTGAATGGGCGGTAACGCTGCTGTCGGTGCAGGTTTGTTGAATCGATTCTAAATTTTTCACATTCCATTATGTGAATATAAAAACTAGCGTCAAAACATGTTTTAACAAAATTAATTACATACCGCTCCGTTGGAAAGCGAGGACTATTCGTTCTATCACAGGCAAACTGAACTTCAAACGAAGTCCAACGATTTATAGATGGGAAATTCCATTACAAAGGAAGGGACTAAACTCATAAGACGGCTGTTTGTTGACGAAT
>KZ069764.1:36108-52829 GCA_002091845.1 Anopheles cracens
TGGGCAGTCCATCATGACGTCAGCAGAGAGAGAAAGAAAGAGAGAGAGCAGAAAACGTTCTCGTTGGTTCGATTGACATTGGGACAACCTAGAGCCAATCTTTCGTGCGTGAAGATGCGTCAAGGGTATTGTCTTCGTCGTGGAGATAGAACGGCCCGTCGCCCGATACGAAATCGGCCCGATGGCGTGAAGTGAATCATGAAGCAGAAGTGTCTAGTAATTAGCGCAGTGATCAAATCGCAGATTAATACAACGCAGTTGCACGCCAAACAGAAGGACAGAATTTGCCACCGTGTTTAGCATTGTGTTTGGAATGTCTTTGGAACCAGCAGGTTCTGCTACCACTCGACGTCTGATGTATTGTCCCGGTTCGCTACTTGTTTGCATTTCACACTGGGTTGTGAAAAATGCGTGCTCCGGGAAGGTGTTCGTAGGAAGTATTGACACTTAGCGAGCCACATCTGCCTTGACGGACGTGACCTTCCTCTAGTGTCATCGGCACAGCATTCAGCAAAGAGGATCACTCGGATTGGGTAGTGTTATGGCAGCGGGTGCATTCTCGCAGCCGATACTTACCAGCAAAGTACTTGACGCCAATGAAGCCACACAGCGGCATCAGGGTGTGGTGGTAGACGTGCAGGAACGACACCTGGTTCTGTTTCTTCCGCAGTACGAAGAACACCGTATCAAGCAGCTCCACGACCTTGCACATGTAGTACATCCAAACAGCGCGTGCCATCTAGCGAGATAGGATAGAGCATGGGGGGTTGTTACTATTCCGCAGATCTCTGGGAGACGCAGCACACGTACCCGCATTGCAACTGGATCACGACTGTAGTCCACGGGTTGGCATGAGTAATTGTAATGTTTCCTCCAACCGCCCTCGATGCCCTGGCAGGGAAGAAACAAACGGCACGTGTCGGGTGAAATGTTTTAACAAATAGAAAGCTCAGTGTGTTTTATAACTGCGGCGTTGTCCAACTGCTCATGCATCTTGCACCGGGCAGGAACGTTTCGTCCGGCACAGAGAGCGAAATCAGCGCTAACGCTCCATCTGCTACCGGGCGAAAGAATCACTCAACCGGACCGGACGGAGTTCGTCACAGAAGTGTCAATTATCAGACGGCTGCAGTTGCATAACCCACGTGGCCTTAACGATCGGCTTGCGACGTTGATTGTAAGATAAACCCCTCCTGTCGGTGAGGAGTGCGCGTGGGAATCTTCTCGTTAGGCTGTCAGGTGGATAAATATGTTGGATTTGAAATAAAACACACCGCTACACAATTACTTGCGCGCGACCAAGCTTCCGAGCTCCATTGTGGTTAGTAATGTTGCTCTGGTTGAGGAATTTTATAGCTTTATTGCAAACAGTTGTAAACCAAATCCAATAAGCTGTGATTTATGGTAGAGAGAATTCACCATCATAAAGATCAATCGTTTAATCTTCTTCATTGTTCTTTTTACATTTGCGACCGAAGCGTAAAATTAGAGAGAATGAATTGAAACTTTAATCTCCTCTCAGAGAATCGTCTAGCAAAGCATCGTCTGGCACCGTCTGTCGTCTAGCGAAAACACGGCTTAGAGAATCTAACGAAGAACAATCACAAGGACGGATGTCCAACCGGCAATCTTAGCGAACTGACACTTCCTGGTTGAAATGACCAGCGCCAGACGAATATAAATTAAACAAACAGATACATATTTAACTCATCCATGATTTTTCGCTGCGTGTCTCCTTCTGCTGTTACCAATGCCAACGCGGGCAAAGTTCAGGCATGCTTTGCCGAAATCGATCATTCGTATCAAATACGTAGCCACTCTAAATTTCAGCTAGCAACGCGATGACGCCACAACGTGTTGTTTGTGTCAGAAGAAAAAAAATAAATCCGTGGCATAACGATTGATCAACATTTCGACAGCAACCACGCGATGGATGAGTATTAATTGTTTGATTACTGTTTTCCCCATTGCCTCTGGTGATGAGCAAACAAAATTTAGGGAATGAGCTTGGCAATTCGTTAAGAACAATTTTGCCCGTGAGCGGTTGACGATTCGTTCAAAGCACGAGAAATACTACTCATAATAATTGGATCGAATTCTATAAAGGATCGCTTTGCAACAAATTTAATAAATTATATAAAATAAATAATATGTTGTGTCGTAGAAAAGGTAGTCATCAATTTTAATCGATCTTCAAATTAATGAAATCATCAATCAAAATCGGTCTCTCTCTCTAAATTAGAAACTATAAAGAACCTCTAATATGTGCTACATAATAACATCTGTCAATTAAGATTTATTATCCCGCCAAAGGTTATGTATTGTAATGATCCCAGCATCTATGAATAAACTGCCCCTGATTGACAAGGGTATAATCATAATGGGCTATACCTGATAAGTTATTACTGAGAAGAAGAAAAATAATACAGAAAGATAAATGAGTTACGTTGCTTTATAGCTAATAGTTTAAGCGGAATGTCATGGCAATGTTACCATTATGAGTGTGGATGTGTCATTTCATCGGAGTATAAAACCAGAAAGCAATTAGAACATGTCTCTCTACTTGTAGAACTTCCTTGACCATACAGCAATATTCATAAAGGCAGCTTAGCAAAAAATTTGAATTGTTGGCGCTCGAAGTAATTCTTCCTCATTGAGAGTCTTCCTACTATGCAATTGCAAGCAACTAAGAAATGTATTTTTTTTTGTTAAATTCATAATGTGCTGAGATTAAAAACCATCACTACATCGCAGACAAACGCTCTGTTTCAGCAATCATTTCAACGTCCAAGGTCTCTTTCGGTCGACACTGTGTTAAATTTGAGGTCTACAAACCAGCATCATCAGCTACCGTGCTATGATTCGATTGGCCTCCTTTGGCACAGTCGTCAGCCGCCAACGGTAAGCTTACACTACACCCAGGACACCACAGCAAACCACTACACGGTTCAATAACCCACACTGACCCGTACAACGAGTGACGAAAGTGCATTCGATGCACGCGTCGTGGCTGGAGCGACGTTGCAAAGTTCAACTAAAACAACTAGCAACCCTGGGCCGATCGTTGTTTGCCCTCGATTCGTCGGCGTCTGTTGGAATTGTAGAAACAAAACAACACCGGTGCCGGTCTGCGATCTTCCGTTTCGGGTAGAAGGATGAGTTGGAAGACATTTTACCTAGAGCTGGCCGGTTTCGAGCAACTGACGAGGGTGGAGCTGTCTTTTCAATCTTCCAACACAAGTGCACTAGCGCCCGTTGGTAGACAGCTTGTGGCGAGTGGCGCAGGAGAGCAAAATATCTTATTTTATTGCAACATCGCACCGTTGTGAAATCCGTACACATGGGTCGCCCGCAGCAAACGGTCTACGCTGTGGCGACGAATTCTTCACCATCTCCATCATCATCCAACCCACCCTGACGGTGCATGTCCGAGGGAGCAGATCGGTTTTTTTTCCATTACCGCCGATTAATGGTCGACCTGTCGACGCTTGCACGATCACCCTTTCTACAAAGAATAAAACACCCATGGCGATCGTTGCTCGTAATAACGATTTCACGCTTCTCGCTTGCATGCAAACCATGCCGCTATTAGGTCGATCATTATATTGCATATCGCTCCCATCGTAGGCCCCAACAGCGTTCGATCGACTATCGGACCTAATAGAACAGTGGACCATCTATTCTCGGGTAGGGCAGCTACTGCCTTCCGATGTTCTCAATGATTCGATGTTGAAATATTTACTATTGAAAACAGAAACTAATTTTCCTTCCTCATGAGCACGGTCCCGAACGATGCCAAGCTGCCCGAGCAGGGTGATGAAATAATCTAATTTGGCACACGCGAAATGTGTGCCACAAAAGGCCACAGCTGGACCGGCTTAGATATTTGATTTGCATTTTAGCCGTTTAACACGCGGAAAAACTCAAACGATGGCAAACCGGTTGACTGAACTCTCAAACAGCCGAAGATCGGTATTCCAAATTTACAGCAACAATTCGATGATCAGCATCTCCTTTATCGGCCATGTATGGCAAAAAAAACTAAGCAAGGACTAGAGCTATGCGCACACATTTCGTATGCGCATAACTACGATTATTCCACCTTCCTACGGATGTCCTCCGATGCTGAGGATTGCGAGACGCGGTGCACGCGTTAGATTATAAATACTTCCACCATTGTATCGGTATGCCCACCCGTTTCGCTGCACCGCTGGGATGAGATCGGTGCATTTGACGTCACCCTCAAGTGGCATCTGCAATGGTTTCGAATTACAATCGCGCATCGTAGGAGATTCTTCCATCAATCATCGATAGCGGATATAAATGTGGAGGATTAGATTAGCGTGCGTGTATTTGCATAACTGCTATAATGCCACAACCAACCGTTGATCATTTCTCTCACGGTACTTGATCTTGATCGGACGGAGTGACACCGATCCTGACCTTAACCGAAACCGAAAACTGGCTCCAATATCGGGTACGCGAGGCATCAATTGCTCGGTGAGCTAATCCGGACGGCTGCGACCTTGAGCAGAGCAGAGGCAAACCTTGCCCCAAGGTCGCCCTTCCAGTGCAGTGTGTCCGTACAGCGTCCCCGGTGTGCGTGTACTTGAATGTTCATGTACACGCTCAGTTCCACCACCACTGCTCCACATCTTTCGGCTTCGGAGCATCATTTCGCGACTTTCACATACACACTCAAAGCTCAGCGCGTGCGATTACTTGCCTCCCGTGCCTATCTACGCGCAACTTCACCATTTCATCTCCGTCAACGGGGATGATGTAACGCGAGGGGCCTTTAGTCACAGTGACTCCCAAAGAAAGAAAAAAGCTGCTTCGGAGCATCATTTCGCGACTTTCACATACACACTCAAAGCTCAGCGCGTGCGATTACTTGCCTCCCGTGCCTATCTACGCGCAACTTCACCATTTCATCTCCGTCAACGGGGATGATGTAACGCGAGGGGCCTTTAGTCACAGTGACTCCCAAAGAAAGAAAAAAGCTACACAAAGCATCACGCGAAACACCCAGTCTGCCGGTGTTGCGTACCAGCGGCGTGGGCTCGGTTGCGCATGGATTACGGAATCGGGGTCTCGCTGGTCGCAGTTTCGTTCCAGCGTGTCTGGTCGGCGCGAGATACTTTCACCTCACTCACTCGTGGCCGTTGCTGCCACGGGTGAAAGGGAAGCTGGTGCCTTTTAATCCAATCTGTACCAAAAAAAATCAACTTTTGGCTGCCGGACCAGGCCCATCGGATTGGACGTTTTAGGGCCGCTACATGCGCGCTCGGTGCAATTGCTCGATCGGTTCAATTTTCCTATACGCATCGGAACACTTTTTCACGGTCATGACTAAGTAAACGGGGCAAACATCGCGGCCTGTGCATGTGCCTGTGCACGCTCCAGAGTGGAGGGTGGGAGGAAAGTGTCATGACCGCAGAGCGGATGCGGATGGCAGAACGCGAAAACCTCCACCAGAACTGGTTTGCCCTATAGGTTTGGGGACCGGTTTTCCGCGTCTGCGTTCTGCGATCGTGCACCTGGCAAAAAAAACCGCGATGGCAAAATTTCTAACGCTCCTACGCGTGTCTGAGCGCGTTCCAATCCGGTAAGAAGCGCTGCGATTTCATATCGATGGTGATCGCTTGGTGCTTTTTTCGATCGATACGGATGTTTGAGTTTGAAATTTATTTGATTTGATCTTCAGAACTTACGTCATTCCGATTGGTTCGAGTGTCTTGATTGGAGTAATCCTCCTTTTCTCCAGCTCGGCTGTACATATGATCTTTTCTGATCTTTTCTTTTCTCTCTCGCCTATGTGAATGTTATGGTGAATTCAATCTTTTTATTCCTCCAGTCTCTTTTGAATAAGCAACCAATGACGATCAATTAGTGAAAATTGACTAGCGCTAAGACATGTTCTAAATCACAGATTAGCAATAGATTTGATGAAGATAACAAGAAGATAAGAAGATAACAGCAGTTTCTTTTTATGTAGCATAATTTTATACTCAATGATGTGAAAACAATCAGTCCGTAGCCATTTAGTCCCAATTTTAAAAAGTTTTGAGAGTTGGAATAGTTCATAGGAGTTTTAAAAGGCCTTTTGGAACAAAGGCAAATTTTCTTGAAAAAAAAGTAAACTTTCTTTGGATATTAAAGAAAATACGACCATTTACATGTGGGTAGTCAAATCAATTTGCAGCTCTCAGAAATAGAAAAGTCTGCACGTTTTGAAACGTGAGTTGATAAAGTGGTTGAAACACACCGCTAATTGAAGAAGTTAACAACAGACTGTACCATTTGACACTGGTACAGTTTACAAAACCCAAAAATCATGCTGATAGTTCGTAATAATATTCAATACAGCACGCAAAATAGCAACGACCTGATGATTTCATCGATATTTTATGCGATATTGTTTCTTTTCCTATAAGATGAGAATAATTACTCAACCTTTGCGTTTCCAATTCACGGCAATAGATATGTAACACTTGAACGCTTAGGCCGATATCTCTTGAAATAAAAATTTCAATCGCTTATATTCGATTCTGCTTCTGAATTGCATTGTTTAGGCAAATGGTTTGACAAAGTTTTGACTGCATGTATTGATTGTTCAATGGCAAATTTTTATGATACAAATGTGTACGTTTTCATTCATGAACCAAAATAAACCATTCATCGGTAACGTACTGAATTTTTAGGCAAATGGTTTGACAAAGTTTTGACTGCATGTATTGATTGTTCAATGGCAAATTTTTATGATACAAATGTGTACGTTTTCATTCATGAACCAAAATAAACCATTCATCGGTAACGTACTGAATTCTCTGAAAACGGTATGAAACACATTAATAGGACGTAAGCGATCACCGGCTCACCGAAGGTAGCATAAATAATGGATGCAGCTTTGCGATTGCAGTTTCAACGTATTTCAATGGCGACCGTTATGCACCGGTCAACCTTCCAGATCGACAACCTGTCGCGGAAGTGAGAAGATTATTCACCTGCCACACCATCTCAACACGAAGATGGCCGGCTCGTGGCATCGTGACATCGTGCGAATACCGACCATGCGCACACATTTCGTATGCGCATAACTACGATTATTCCACCTTCCTACGGATGTCCTCCGATGCTGAGGATTGCGAGACGCGGTGCACGCGTTAGATTATAAATACTTCCACCATTGTATCGGTATGCCCACCCGTTTCGCTGCACCGCTGGGATGAGATCGGTGCATTTGACGTCACCCTCAAGTGGCATCTGCAATGGTTTCGAATTACAATCGCGCATCGTAGGAGATTCTTCCATCAATCATCGATAGCGGATATAAATGTGGAGGATTAGATTAGCGTGCGTGTATTTGCATAACTGCTATAATGCCACAACCAACCGTTGATCATTTCTCTCACGGTACTTGATCTTGATCGGACGGAGTGACACCGATCCTGACCTTAACCGAAACCGAAAACTGGCTCCAATATCGGGTACGCGAGGCATCAATTGCTCGGTGAGCTAATCCGGACGGCTGCGACCTTGAGCAGAGCAGAGGCAAACCTTGCCCCAAGGTCGCCCTTCCAGTGCAGTGTGTCCGTACAGCGTCCCCGGTGTGCGTGTACTTGAATGTTCATGTACACGCTCAGTTCCACCACCACTGCTCCACATCTTTCGGCTTCGGAGCATCATTTCGCGACTTTCACATACACACTCAAAGCTCAGCGCGTGCGATTACTTGCCTCCCGTGCCTATCTACGCGCAACTTCACCATTTCATCTCCGTCAACGGGGATGATGTAACGCGAGGGGCCTTTAGTCACAGTGACTCCCAAAGAAAGAAAAAAGCTACACAAAGCATCACGCGAAACACCCAGTCTGCCGGTGTTGCGTACCAGCGGCGTGGGCTCGGTTGCGCATGGATTACGGAATCGGGGTCTCGCTGGTCGCAGTTTCGTTCCAGCGTGTCTGGTCGGCGCGAGATACTTTCACCTCACTCACTCGTGGCCGTTGCTGCCACGGGTGAAAGGGAAGCAGGTGCCTTTTATTCCAATCTGTACCAAAAAAAAAATCAACTTTTGGCTGCCGGACCAGGCCCATCGGATTGGACCTTTTAGGGCCGCTACATGCGCGCTCGGTGCAATTGCTCGATCGGTTCAATTTTCCTATACGCATCGGAACACTTTTTCACGGTCATGACTAAGTAAACGGGGCAAACATCGAAGCCTGTGCATGTGCCTGTGCACGCTCCAGAGTGAAGGGTGGGAGGAAAGTGTCATGACCGCAGAGCGGATGCGGATGGCAGAACGCGAAAACCTCCACCAGAACTGGCAAATGTGTACGTTTTCATTCATGAACCAAAATAAACCATTCATCGGTAACGTACTGAATTCTCTGAAAACGGTATGAAACACATTAATAGGACGTAAGCGATCACCGGCTCACCGAAGGTAGCATAAATAATGGATGCAGCTTTGCGATTGCAGTTCCAACGTATTTCAATGGCGACCGTTATGCACCGGTCAACCTTCCAGATCGACAGCCTGCCGCGGAAGTGAAAAGATTATTCACCTGCCACACCATCTCAACACGAAGATGGCCGGCTCGTGGCATCGTGACATCGTGCGAATACCGACCATGCGCACACATTTCGTATGCGCATAACTACGATTATTCCACCTTCCTACGGATGTCCTCCGATGCTGAGGATTGCGAGACGTAACACGAACGTATCGATGCGTAAAGTCACGTGGGAAGCAAGTGCAGCTGGCTAGCCGGGCAGGCTATTCCCCTTCTAACGCACTACCGGACAATCGAGAGAGAAAAAAAACTGTAACGGAGATATGTTGGAAAAAAGCCAGTCTTCCACAAAGGAAATAAAAAGCTCAACACTGTATGCCATTGCAATGGCATGGGTAAATAAGCAATAACTACCGCCCGCGGGTTGAACCACCTGGTGCTGGTGTAAGTGCGAGCATAAAATCCACCCCGCGTGTGTCATTCGTTCACGCGTTTATGAGTGGCGATACTTTTTTTTTCTTTCTTTATTGTTTGCTTTGTTTTCCCTCTCTTGATTGTTTGCCATCTTTGATTGGCGCCACTTTTGGCTTCAAAAGCGCGGCAAACGAGCGAACAGCACAACGGGTGCGGTGGGAACTTTTCCAGGTACGAAAGCGGCGGCAGAGTTGCTGATTTTGGTGTGAAACACACCGAGCACCGAGCGCGGTAAAACATAGTTCGCGCCTTTCATCGTTAGCAATGACTTAGTGTAACGGAGCGCCCGCTAGCGCACAGGAACACATTTTCTCAATGCGAGATGCGACAGCCCGATCGAGGAAGGAAGCATTTGCATCGATTTCCTGCCGCGCCGCGTTTCACCTTCACAAAGCGCAAGAATGATTTTATAGCCCGCCAATTAGGCAGAGGTGACGCACGGTTCGAATGATAACGTGCCGTCATCGCCACATCGCTCCCTCCCCGGTCATTAGAACGCGTTTCGCTCAATTCTCTACCGGACGCCAACAGTCGAAATTTGCCGAGTAACTCGGTCGCCTCGGTGCCGTTCGTAGGCAAACAAATCAATTGCTTTTAATCGAGAATGGCACATCGGACCGAATAGTTGTTGGTATGTCGGAGTACAAAGCGCGTTTCATCAATTACCGTGTGCTGGCTGGGGAGGGACTGAACGTGAGAATGCAAATATGAGATTTTGTTTTGCTGTGTGGAAGAAAGATCAACAGAGAATTTGAAAAAAAAAAAGCTAAAACGCACCACAGGTAGCCTCGAGATGAATTTTTGTAAAGGGTGTGTTTGCCAACCGCTTATTCGCTGCTGGTTAGGTTGGACTGCGTTTAATAAATACAGTTGCAGCTAGTTTAGGAAAGCATTTCGCATCTGGCAATCATGTTTGTTACAACGTCCATCAAACTATTTAGCAACGCTTGGGTTTGTAGGGTACGGAAAAATACTGTTTTTTATTAGCTTCTTGGAAGGTTGTTTTATGTATTAAAATAATAAATCAGATGCAGCTTCAAGAGTGCCCTAACATTTCAAAGTTCAACTAGCTTTTACTGTGAGAAAAGATGGGTACAACCCCTGACAAGGGTTTCTTTATGATTGTATTTTGAAACTATGGTTAGCATAACAAAATTCTTGTGTACCAATGTAGCCCTTGGCCTTGATTCACAGCATAAGCTTCGGATTAATTGAATTGTAAAACACCGTCTAAGTAAGCCGTCCATAAGAGTTAAATTCATTATCATACTCTATTTTGCTTACTAACCATTGAAAGCATATGCATTAAAAAGAACTACCACATAAATTCATTTCATTTCAATTTTTTATAATTATTTATATATTTAATGTATCAACTTGTACAATTCTCAATGTCAAACCTACAGTAACATCCCAAACGAAATAAACAACGAAATCACGCACTTTTAGAAACATATCACGCATAGGAACATATCAACCGAATTCAAGCATAAGTTAAACGTGCTTGACATTAACAAAAATATGTCGTTTTCACAGTGAATACGAGTATGACGATCAATTAGTGAAAATTGACTAGCGCTAAGACATGTTCTAAATCACAGATTAGCAATAGATTTGATGAAGATAACAAGAAGATAAGAAGATAACAGCAGTTTCTTTTTATGTAGCATAATTTTATACTCAATGATGTGAAAACAATCAGTCCGTAGCCATTTAGTCCCAATTTTAAAAAGTTATGAGAGTTGGAATAGTTCATAGGAGTTTTAAAAGGCCTTTTGGAACAAAGGCAAATTTTCTTGAAAAAAAAGTAAACTTTCTTTGGATATTAAAGAAAATACGACCATTTACATGTGGGTAGTCAAATCAATTTGCAGCTCTCAGAAATAGAAAAGTCTGCACGTTTTGAAACGTGAGTTGATAAAGTGGTTGAAACACACCGCTAATTGAAGAAGTTAACAACAGACTGTACCATTTGACACTGGTACAGTTTACAAAACCCAAAAATCATGCTGATAGTTCGTAATAATATTCAATACAGCACGCAAAATAGCAACGACCTGATGATTTCATCGATATTTTATGCGATATTGTTTCTTTTCCTATAAGATGAGAATAATTACTCAACCTTTGCGTTTCCAATTCACGGCAATAGATATGTAACACTTGAACGCTTAGGCCGATATCTCTTGAAATAAAAATTTCAATCGCTTATATTCGATTCTGCTTCTGAATTGCATTGTTTAGGCAAATGGTTTGACAAAGTTTTGACTGCATGTATTGATTGTTCAATGGCAAATTTTTATGATACAAATGTGTACGTTTTCATTCATGAACCAAAATAAACCATTCATCGGTAACGTACTGAATTCTCTGAAAACGGTATGAAACACATTAATAGGACGTAAGCGATCACCGGCTCACCGAAGGTAGCATAAATAATGGATGCAGCTTTGCGATTGCAGTTTCAACGTATTTCAATGGCGACCGTTATGCACCGGTCAACCTTCCAGATCGACAACCTGTCGCGGAAGTGAGAAGATTATTCACCTGCCACACCATCTCAACACGAAGATGGCCGGCTCGTGGCATCGTGACATCGTGCGAAACCTGCGCACACATTTCGTATGCGCATAACTACGATTATTCCACCTTCCTACGGATGTCCTCCGATGCTGAGGATTGCGAGACGCGGTGCACGCGTTAGATTATAAATACTTCCACCATTGTATCGGTATGCCCACCCGTTTCGCTGCACCGCTGGGATGAGATCGGTGCATTTGACGTCACCCTCAAGTGGCATCTGCAATGGTTTCGAATTACAATCGCGCATCGTAGGAGATTCTTCCATCAATCATCGATAGCGGATATAAATGTGGAGGATTAGATTAGCGTGCGTGTATTTGCATAACTGCTATAATGCCACAACCAACCGTTGATCATTTCTCTCACGGTACTTGATCTTGATCGGACGGAGTGACACCGATCCTGACCTTAACCGAAACCGAAAACTGGCTCCAATATCGGGTACGCGAGGCATCAATTGCTCGGTGAGCTAATCCGGACGGCTGCGACCTTGAGCAGAGCAGAGGCAAACCTTGCCCCAAGGTCGCCCTTCCAGTGCAGTGTGTCCGTACAGCGTCCCCGGTGTGCGTGTACTTGAATGTTCATGTACACGCTCAGTTCCACCACCACTGCTCCACATCTTTCGGCTTCGGAGCATCATTTCGCGACTTTCACATACACACTCAAAGCTCAGCGCGTGCGATTACTTGCCTCCCGTGCCTATCTACGCGCAACTTCACCATTTCATCTCCGTCAACGGGGATGATGTAACGCGAGGGGCCTTTAGTCACAGTGACTCCCAAAGAAAGAAAAAAGCCACACAAAGCATCATGCCAAACACCCAGTCTGCCGGTGTTGCGTACCAGCGGCGTGGGCTCGGTTGCGCATGGATTACGGAATCGGGGTCTCGCTGGTCGCAGTTTCGTTCCAGCGTGTCTGGTCGGCGCGAGATACTTTCACCTCACTCACTCGTGGCCGTTGCTGCCACGGGTGAAAGGGAAGCAGGTGCCTTTTATTCCAATCTGTACCAAAAAAAAAATCAACTTTTGGCTGCCGGACCAGGCCCATCGGATTGGACCTTTTAGGGCCGCTACATGCGCGCTCGGTGCAATTGCTCGATCGGTTCAATTTTCCTATACGCATCGGAACACTTTTTCACGGTCATGACTAAGTAAACGGGGCAAACATCGAAGCCTGTGCATGTGCCTGTGCACGCTCCAGAGTGAAGGGTGGGAGGAAAGTGTCATGACCGCAGAGCGGATGCGGATGGTAGAACGCGAAAACCTTCGGCAGAACGTCTCCACCAGAACTGGTTTGCCCTATAGGTTTGGGGACCGGTTTTCCGCGTCTGCGTTCTGCGATCGTGCACCTGGCAAAAAAAACCGCGATGGCAAAATTTCTAACGCTCCTACGCGTGTCTGAGCGCGTTCCAATCCGGTAAGAAGCGCTGCGATTTCATATCGATGGTGATCGCTTGGTGCTTTTTTCGATCGATACGGATGTTTGAGTTTGAAATTTATTTGATTTGATCTTCAGAACTTACGTCATTCCGATTGGTTCGAGTGTCTTGATTGGAGTAATCCTCCTTTTCTCCAGCTCGGCTGTACATATGATCTTTTCTGATCTTTTCTTTTCTCTCTCGCCTATTTGAATGTTATGGTGAATTCAATCTTTTTATTCCTCCAGTCTCTTTTGAATAAGCAACCATCTTAAAGATCCGGAGAGCAGATTTGTTGATTTTGCATCTTGAATATTCCATTTTGTATTTTTTTCTAATACAAGCTTATAGATCAAATCTAAGAAAATCCTGTGGCAATGGTTTTAACAACCAGACTGACCACATTGAAAGATTTTTGTCCGGACAAAACTTATAATTTTTAAAATATTCATTAAGTTGGCTAAAAATCTTCAAAATTTCCCTTTTTCATTCATTGCGTTTGCCAGCAAGATGCAATTTTATTAAAGGACAATAGCTTTTAAACAGTTTAAAAAAGAGTTTTTCCTATTTTCAACTCTATTCTCTTGGGCAGTAAATGTTTTAATCCTTAACAAAGATATAGATAATTAAAGTTAAAAAGTACTTTGGTGTCTAACAGGAAGACTATTTTGATTATCGAAAATTCAAATGAAAAATAACTCTGCGATAGGAACTAACTGAGTTTACCATTGAAGTCCAATTAGTGTCTTCGTTTAACTTTCGATTTCTTCTAGAAGATGAATGATCAATAATTTTACATATTCCTTTCAAAATAAAAAAAAATATATTAAAGCATACAATAACAAATGTGTAACGCAATATTGATTGAAAACTCATCAAAAATACGAAAATTTACTTATGATTTGATTATATTATGACTTTTGGAAGTCTCTGTTTTATTCACCTAAAATATATTCTATGAGTCTAAGACATGTTTGAAAAATAGAAAAGAAAACCCCATCACGTGGGAGATGCGTAAATCTAACCAATTTTCAAAGGTGTTTAAGAGATTTACTTAAAAACACGTTAAAGTTTTCCGTCTGTTGCTTCATTCTACGGTACGGTAGTGGTGCATAAAATTTGGATCCGAGCGTACGAAATTAAATACACGTTGTCTTTCGTCGTCAGACCACCGGCTGGAGCTAATTTCATATTTTGGTGTGTCTATTATTTCATCCTCCGTCATTAGTTGCGCTTCAAAAGCTCGCTTATTCCACGGTCCTGCAGCGTTATGCATGTATTTTTTCATTCATTGCGTTTGCCAGCAAGATGCAATTTTATTAAAGGACAATAGCTTTTAAACAGTTTAAAAAAGAGTTTTTCCTATTTTCAACTCTATTCTCTTGGGCAGTAAATGTTTTAATCCTTAACAAAGATATAGATAATTAAAGTTAAAAAGTACTTTGGTGTCTAACAGGAAGACTATTTTGATTATCGAAAATTCAAATGAAAAATAACTCTGCGATAGGAACTAACTGAGTTTACCATTGAAGTCCAATTAGTGTCTTCGTTTAACTTTCGATTTCTTCTAGAAGATGAATGATCAATAATTTTACATATTCCTTTCAAAATAAAAAAAAATATATTAAAGCATACAATAACAAATGTGTAACGCAATATTGATTGAAAACTCATCAAAAATACGAAAATTTACTTATGATTTGATTATATTATGACTTTTGGAAGTCTCTGTTTTATTCACCTAAAATATATTCTATGAGTCTAAGACATGTTTGAAAAATAGAAAAGAAAACCCCATCACGTGGGAGATGCGTAAATCTAACCAATTTTCAAAGGTGTTTAAGAGATTTACTTAAAAACACGTTAAAGTTTTCCGTCTGTTGCTTCATTCTACGGTACGGTAGTGGTGCATAAAATTTGGATCCGAGCGTACGAAATTAAATACACGTTGTCTTTCGTCGTCAGACCACTGGCTGGAGCTAATTTCATATTTTGTTGTGTCTATTATTTCATCCTCCGTCATTAGTTGCGCTTCAAAAGCTCGCTTACTCCACGGTCCTGCAGCGTTATGCATGTATTTCGTGTTTTGGTGATTAATGGTTCCAGACTTCCCAAAGTAGAACTATCTCGTCACCGTGGTGGCATGCATTGATCGGACGCCCGGTACGGTGCCGGTATTTGGCTAATGATTTTATAGCCCGCCAATTAGGCAGAGGTGACGCACGGTTCGAATGATAACGTGCCGTCATCGCCACATCGCTCCCTCCCCGGTCATTAGAACGCGTTTCGCTCAATTCTCTACCGGACGCCAACAGTCGAAATTTGCCGAGTAACTCGGTCGCCTCGGTGCCGTTCGTAGGCAAACAAATCAATTGCTTTTAATCGAGAATGGCACATCGGACCGAATAGTTGTTGGTATGTCGGAGTACAAAGCGCGTTTCATCAATTACCGTGTGCTGGCTGGGGAGGGACTGAACGTGAGAATGCAAATATGAGATTTTGTTTTGCTGTGTGGAAGAAAGATCAACAGAGAATTTGAAAAAAAAAACGATAGTGATAGACGACCTGCGACTGAGATGACTTTATCTCATTATATTTAAATCGTTTCTTTTCCGTTTGAACGCAAAATACAACCCGGGCGTCAATTTGTCTGGTGCCAGTGTGATACTGCACGTGACGGAGGAAATAGAAAAAAACGAACGAACCATACGCTCGTTACCAACCGAACCATTAAATTGCCGACAAATCTTTCAATTACTTGCCGTGTACTTAAACCGCCCTCTCCTTGGCCTCCTATGGGCTGTAAAGCAATCCCTCTGTGCGCTGATCTTTTTGCCGCAATTAACACGAACGTATCGATGCGTAAAGTCACGTGGGAAGCAAGTGCAGCTGGCTAGCCGGGCAGGCTATTCCCCTTCTAACGCACTACCGGACAATCGAGAGAGAAAAAAAACTGTAACGGAGATATGTTGGAAAAAAGCCAGTCTTCCACAAAGGAAATAAAAAGCTCAACACTGTATGCCATTGCAATGGCATGGGTAAATAAGCAATAACTACCGCCCGCGGGTTGAACCACCTGGTGCTGGTGTAAGTGCGAGCATAAAATCCACCCCGCGTGTGTCATTCGTTCA
Source organism: Anopheles cracens (assembly GCA_002091845.1). NCBI lineage: Eukaryota > Metazoa > Arthropoda > Insecta > Diptera > Culicidae > Anopheles > Anopheles cracens. The sequence continues at coordinate 52,230 of KZ069764.1, forward strand.
CGCGTTTATGAGTGGCGATACTTTTTTTTTCTTTCTTTATTGTTTGCTTTGTTTTCCCTCTCTTGATTGTTTGCCATCTTTGATTGGCGCCACTTTTGGCTTCAAAAGCGCGGCAAACGAGCGAACAGCACAACGGGTGCGGTGGGAACTTTTCCAGGTACGAAAGCGGCGGCAGAGTTGCTGATTTTGGTGTGAAACACACCGAGCACCGAGCGCGGTAAAACATAGTTCGCGCCTTTCATCGTTAGCAATGACTTAGTGTAACGGAGCGCCCGCTAGCGCACAGGAACACATTTTCTCAATGCGAGATGCGACAGCCCGATCGAGGAAGGAAGCATTTGCATCGATTTCCTGCCGCGCCGCGTTTCACCTTCACAAATCCGGACAAAACTTATAATTTTTAAAATATTCATTAAGTTGGCTAAAAATCTTCAAAATTTCCCTTTTTCATTCATTGCGTTTGCCAGCAAGATGCAATTTTATTAAAGGACAATAGCTTTTAAACAGTTTAAAAAAGAGTTTTTCCTATTTTCAACTCTATTCTCTTGGGCAGTAAATGTTTTAATCCTTAACAAAGATATAGATAATTAAAGTTAAAAA
>KZ069766.1:10308-21494 GCA_002091845.1 Anopheles cracens
CGGGGGGTGGGGGTACTGGAGGTCGCGCGGGAGTTCCCACCGTCAGGACTGCGCACGCGGAGACAAGCCCAGCAGGCCGGGCGGGCCGTAGCGAACGCGGGTAGGATGGAGCTGTCGACACCGGACGACGGCAGTGGTGGCGGGTGGCGGCGGCCCCGGTGGAGGAGCGCGGTGCGGAGGTGCTGGCCGATGCTGTCGCTGGTGACGCTACTCGTCTGCACGACCAGTGCAATCCACGCCGAGTCATTATTAGGAGTAGGTAAGTGAAGATCGACGTCAACGAATCTGCTGAACGACTGACCTAACCTCAAACTGCTCCGGAACTGCTCCAAAGTGATCTCTAGCATGCGCACTGCTCAGTAAATGGCTGCTCTTGTTGGTAGGGTCATCGCAGAGTGCAACGCGAAATGTTGGCGAGAAGCTATCTGGTCTAGCTGTAACATTCGCAGACTTAAGATTTAGATATTTAACATCACGCTCAGCGACTACAGCTGTTGTTGAAATTGGGAGACCGGCCTGACTCAGAACCACCTCTAACGCTACTATAGAAGACAGCTGTAGAGTCAAGGTGTTGCAACCGGAAAACTTTGGTATCTTTGCTGTATGCAGGCTGGAGATTCGGAGATTCATCCTCACATAGAATGGCCAGAACTAGGAAACATTCTCAATCTACTATAGAAGCTATGGACTATAATTAGGATACTATCTCCGGTAGCCTTTGGTTTCTCTGCTGGAGCACTGGGTGATCACTCCAAACCGGATCACTCCAGACCGAAAGCTGGTTGTTTGACCTGACCTATAGACAGCTCTAATGCTGCTACAAATGTTAGATCTTAGGTCAAGGTGTTATCGTCGGACACCAGTGGAATCTTGGCTAGCAGAAGACTAAAGATCTTGATGTATAACTCCACTCTCAACGGCTAGAACTGTTGTTGAATAGGTTGTAGAGGATCAGTGACTGGCCTGACCTAAAACAGTCCTAGAGCTACTATACGAATTAAGTCTAGAGTAAGGGAGCTATAGCAGGAAGCCATTGGTATTTTGTGTCCAGTTGCAGACTGAAGATCCAGAGATTGAACCTCACTCTCAGTAGGCTGGAGCTGTTATCGAAGAAGCTGTAGCAGATAATTTCAAATGCAACAGCTGAGAGACAGACCTGACCTAGAATCCGTTGCAAAGAATCCGTTTGTTGGGAAGCTATAGCGGTTGTTGTAGAAGTTGTATCAGATCATACAAGAAAGCAACAACTGAGTGAGAATCATATTTGGATGTTGGATAAGAGCTCGTGTGCCTGGGTTACTTGCTACACTGAGTTTTTCGGCTCCAACACGCTCGCACACGGTTTCGACTCTAGAAAGTCCCACAGCAACCTGATCTCTTACTACTGCAAACTAGTGGCCCAAGCCATAGTGGTCGAAATCACACACGTAACCTAGAAACCGCTCCAGAACTACACTTGCCGCGGCTCGGGTTTATGGTCACTTTCACCATGCGCTACCCTCGACGGGTTGTATCTCTAGCCCGAGTCACAGCGGCGATACGACCGGAAGGCGGATTAATACCACCCGGCGAGCGGTTTGAACGCGATCAGACGAGCTATTTCGATTGTGCGGTGCGGCTGCTGCACCCACAAGATGAAGAAGACGCAACTACACGTTACACACGCGTTGGCGAGAAGCGGCGTGGGGACGTGGACGGTTGGGACGATCCGGATCAGGGCGCGCGACCGTCCTAGGGTCGTCCGCAAGCAGCGACGCGGGGGGTTTCTCTTTGGCTGACCCCCACCGGATGCGAATTCCCGCGGGCGTGTGCTGGCAGATGAGCGCTCGTTCGATACCGCGCCGACACCGTTCGACATTTCGGACCTCGTTCGTCAGAAGGGTCGCGAAAGGGCACACGGTGGTGGCTGATGACGGTGTTGCTCCACGGTGGAGCGCCTAGCTAGGAAAGTAAAAGCGCTGGCTATTTCACAACTGGCCGCAATGTTTGACAATCGTGATTTCGGTGGCTTCGGCGTCATTATAATGTCATCTTCGCTGCGGTTTTTGTGAGGGGGGAAACTGTCAAAACCAAAAAAAAAAATGAAAACATGAAAGTCATACCAATCGAACCGATGTAGCGCACCGGTGCAGGAAATGTTATCAAAGTCGCACGCCTCCGCACGTAGCAAAACCGCAAACGGCGGAGAAACACGCGGCCGGCGCGAAATCAAATCAAAACCCAGCAGATGAATATGCAACTCCTCGCGCACAATCAGCTTATCAAGCGTGCGATGAAAACGAAAAGGCGAAACAGGCGAGAAGGAGGCGGCTAGGGTCGGGTAAAAGCAAACAGTAAATCGAGATAGGCGAGAGATCGAGTTTGATTGGATGGGCCGTAAAACTAAGAAGAAGAAAAGAAGAGAAAAACGGCGCTGGAAGAGAAAGGGAAAAGCTGTCGGCTGGAAGAATTGCGCTCTGCCTGCGCTGTGAAAATCGTAACACCTCATTTATATACATGTTTATACCATTTTTGAGTATGGTGCACAATCCTCGTTCGACGAGAATCCGTTCGCCGCGGCTGTCATTTTGGGTGTCATTTGGCACTCACTCGCCAGCACTCTGTGTTCATTGTACTGTTTTCTTTTTAAACTAGTATACCAGGGCACTCATGAGCAAAATGAACTGTACTACACGGGGTCAATCGTTCCGCGTTGTGTGGAGAGATTTCCGCGACGTTTTGTGCTGCGGAAACGAATCTCTGAATACATGTGGACTTTTTCTTAAGGCTGGTGGAAGCCTTATATGATCGAATATTTAGAAATGTAGCTTATTTTTGCAAATTTAATAAATGATTGCCCCAAAATTCAACAAGATTTGAAAAAAGTCGGAATCTGGAAGTTTTACCTGAAACGGGGGGGAAAAAATCTATTCAGTTGGAGGCAAAACTAAAGATTGGATTATTTAAAAAAATATTTTAATTATTTTAATAATTAATTATTTCCTACTTTCCTGCTTTAGAATAGTTCCAACTTATTTAACAATTAAAAGCAGGCGATTTGCATTGCGAAAACAACGCATGTGACGAAGTAATGACGTCATCCTAACTACGGATCAACAAGCGAGTCAACTATATAGGAGTAGAGTGCCGCTCGTAGAACGGAAAACCGTGCTAAGGTTGGCTATATTTCTTTCAAAGAGGCACGTGAGCGGCAATGAACGCATAATTTCGAGAGCGATCTCACGGATGAACATCTGCCCGGAGCGTTCGTTCCGCGGCCGCACGAGTTTGGCCGACAGTCAGCTCTCTCGTTCTCTTCTCGCCGTGTTCGTGACTAATAACATTAATTTTTGACGCATTTTTTTGTTGATGAAGAAAATGCCAATCGAGCGCGTCAAATCCTGAGGTTAAATAAATTTAAAAAAAAACACAGCCATTTCCATACCAATGGGTTCAAAAGTCGCCATATCTCACGGATGAACATCTGCCCGGAGCGTTCGTTCCGCGGCCGCACGAGTTTGGCCGACAGTCAGCTCTCTCGTTCTCTTCTCGCCGTGTTCATGACTAATAACATTAATGTTTTGAAGCATTTTCTTGTTTTGTTTGTTTGTTTGTGTTTTGATCGAGTCCGCCAGCAGGCTTAACTCATAATTAAAACTTAACCTAACTTATCACTAACATGGTTAACCAATTTAATGTGTAAAAACAACAAAAGTGTACAAAAGGATGAACAAAATGCCAATCGAGCGTGTCAAATCCTGCAATCAGGGCTTACTAGGCGTCGGCTGGAAGAATTGCGCTCTGCCTGCGCTGTGAAAATCGTAACACCTCATTTATATACATGTTTATACCATTTTTGAGTATGGTGCACAATCCTCGTTCGACGAGAATCCGTTCGCCGCGGCTGTCATTTTGGGTGTCATTTGGCACTCACTCGCCAGCACTCTGTGTTCATTGTACTGTTTTCTTTTTAAACTAGTATACCAGGGCACTCATGAGCAAAATGAACTGTACTACACGGGGTCAATCGTTCCGCGTTGTGTGGAGAGATTTCCGCGACGTTTTGTGCTGCGGAAACGAATCTCTGAATACATGTGGACTTTTTCTTAAGGCTGGTGGAAGCCTTATATGATCGAATATTTAGAAATGTAGCTTATTTTTGCAAATTTAATAAATGATTGCCCCAAAATTCAACAAGATTTGAAAAAAGTCGGAATCTGGAAGTTTTACCTGAAACGGGGGGGAAAAAATCTATTCAGTTGGAGGCAAAACTAAAGATTGGATTATTTAAAAAAATATTTTAATTATTTTAATAATTAATTATTTCCTACTTTCCTGCTTTAGAATAGTTCCAACTTATTTAACAATTAAAAGCAGGCGATTTGCATTGCGAAAACAACGCATGTGACGAAGTAATGACGTCATCCTAACTACGGATCAACAAGCGAGTCAACTATATAGGAGTAGAGTGCTGCTCGTAGAACGGAAAACCATGCTAAGGTTGAATATATTTCTTTCAAAGAGGCACGTGAGCGGCAATGAACGCATAATTTCGAGAGCGATCTCACGGATGAACATCTGCCCGGAGCGTTCGTTCCGCGGCCGCACGAGTTTGGCCGACAGTCAGCTCTCTCGTTCTCTTCTCGCCGTGTTCGTGACTAATAACATTAATTTTTGACGCATTTTTTTGTTGATGAAGAAAATGCCAATCGAGCGCGTCAAATCCTGCAATCAGGGCTTACCTGGCGTCGGCTGGATGAATTGCGCTCTTCCTGCGCTGTGAAAATCGTAAAACCTCCGATCGATAGTCGGTGGCGTAGAGAAGGAACACTTCGATCGCGTTCCGATAGCGCATTGCCATTCTCTGTTTGCAGTTTCCAAGCCCCGTGCGATGCCGTGAGACGTTGTCGGTGATGTAAGGGCGGCGAATGGCCGGTGTCGGGTGTTTCAACAGCGTCCGCATCCGAGTGTGTGCGCTGAACGCCCGAAATGATGTGGCTTCCCTCTCGGGTCCGACAGATTGCGAGGAAGTTTTGAAAACCCCCCGGGACAACAACTGGCCAAGGAGTTGGGATGGTGAGCAAAGTCAGAGCGCTCCTCTTTTCCAAGAGTGTAGCTCCCGCGAGTCCTCATGATGGGATGCTCCTATATCTGGAGTTTGGATCCACTGGAGGTGGAGATACCACTAAAAATCATCTCAACGGCAGCAGGAGCCAACAAACAAACAGTGCAAGAACTTCGGGCACTTGACAGCGATTAGCTGGGGACGTCGCCTTCTTCCATGAATGCACGCTATTGTTGATGCCCGCTGGCCTGCCCAGCCGGTCCGTCTCACACGTCGCTTGCGTTTAATTTCTTCGCATCAGCATCAATTGCCTCCTCTCCCTGCCCGAAGGGGCGTTACGTCGCGCGCGTGACGAAACGCACAGATTTACGAAAGGAGACTGCTGCTGAACGCGCGGTGCGCGTCGCAAGCGTTACCGGAAATTTGGTTGTGGCTTCAATTGAATAAACTACTTTGCCCGCAACTTGAGACCGGCGCAACGGCACATGGTGTGTGCGTGTGTGCAACCACGTTCACGTCAATCTCTTCTAATATCGACGCACTTGTCCCTTAACCAAACACACGCTCGCACCCAGCCTCGAGGGACACTCGAACGAAGTGACTTGGGTTGGAAGCAGAGCGAAAATAGATTATCTCCCCCATTCCACCGTGCTGTAGCTGCGGGAGCCTGCGGCAAGCGTCCGAGTAGGTATCCCGCCCGGCTGGCACGGGTTCTAGAAGGCGAGTTTGAAGTTTCCAGGTAAAAAAACCCCAACACAACACGCTGACGTGCGTGATTCGCTAAAGTTGAAGCGTCATTCCGGTTGCGATGTATATTTAGCAGCGCAAAATAAAAACCACAATAAAAATGCCACCTCATTAACCTCTGCCGGGACAAACGGATGGCAGGGTAACCTCTAGAACGGTCGGGACGTGATTATTCTTCGCGTCTTTTGACAGCCTGTTTAGCAGTGCGGGTGCCGATGTTGTGCATGATTGAACGGAACAAAGGGGACGTCCCGAACCGCGCAAGGTGAATGATCCCGGCCCCGGTCGAGATTTACGACACGCGAACGAACTCGCGGTAGGCGAAAATTGTGCAAATTGCATCACGTCCCGGGGGGTTTGGAAAGTCCCGCCGGGGCTGGGGGCAAGCTTTGCCGTGACTTCCCAGCGCCTCGCACTTCGATCGCGTTCCGATAGCGCATTGCCATTCTCTGTTTGCAGTTTCCAAGCCCCGTGCGATGCCGTGAGACGTTGTCGGTGATGTAAGGGCGGCGAATGGCCGGTGTCGGGTGTTTCAACAGCGTCCGCATCCGAGTGTGTGCGCTGAAAGCATCCCATCATGAGGACTCGCGGGAGCTACACTCTTGGAAAAGAGGAGCGCTCTGACTTTGCTCACCATCCCAACTCCTGCCCCAATCGTGCAAAGCCCGCACGCATCTTTAGGAATGCACGTCCATGCGTTCATTTCGCACGCATAATCCTCAGTTCTCAAAGCAGAAGCCAACACACTTCATGAACGAAATGGGGTGAACTCTCGCTCTGCGAGGCTTTTGTTGCGCTCACTCCCTTTCTCCCAACAGCCGAGTGAAGCATCGGAGGGAAAGCCAACGCAACGTTCCGCTGTTTCGTCATCCAAATCATCCTTTTCCGGATTGCGGCCGCTTCGTAGCATCTCGTTTCCACTTCCTTCTCTACGCCACCGACTATCGATCGGAGGTTTTACGATTTTCACAGCGCAGGAAGAGCGCAATTCATCCAGCCGACGCCAGGTAAGCCCTGATTGCAGGATTTGACGCGCTCGATTGGCATTTTCTTCATCAACAAAAAAATGCGTCAAAAATTAATGTTATTAGTCACGAACACGGCGAGAAGAGAACGAGAGAGCTGACTGTCGGCCAAACTCGTGCGGCCGCGGAACGAACGCTCCGGGCAGATGTTCATCCGTGAGATATGGCGACTTTTGAACCCATTGGTATGGAAATGGCTGTGTTTTTTTTTAATTTATTTTAATAAAATGCATTTATTTTTATGTTAGCGAAATGAAATTGAGGTACACATAACCATACGAGATAATGAACAAAGTGAGTGTGTCCAGTAGAAAATGGGTGAAATCAAAATGAACCCATAATGAACACAAAAGACGTTCGTTCCGCGAGCGTACGAGTTTGGCGATGCTTGGGTCGCTTCATGGGCAAAACTCCACCCATGAACTGCAGATTGAATGGTAATAATCGTAAAAATCGCAGTAAATGGCAACAACAAAAATCAATATCCTCAATAACCACGGCTCCTCCAGCGATCGTCCAGAACCAGGCGAACGCGAAACCGCTCACCAGAAGCGAAACGAGACCAGCAATCCGGAAGGGCAACACGGCGGCGGCGGCCCCAAACAGGGCGCGCGAAAGTGAAAGTTGCAACGCGCCCGCCTCCCACTCAGCCTCCCCGTGCGCGGGTTCAAAAGCCCCCCCTCCGCTCCGTTTCCGCGCCGTGGAAAAAAGCAGGAAAGAGACACACATGCGCGCGCGCGCGAGAGAGAGAGAGAGTGAAACGGAATGAAAAACTCACCACCCCATGGGCGCACTTCCCTTTTCCGGTTTCCCAGCTCGCTAAGGCGGCTCCCCTCCGGACAGGGAGGAAGCGAAAGGCGTTGAACGAAACAACAACAAAAAAAACACACGGATTGATTGAACTTCCTTCTTTATCGCGCGACACGCCGGGAAAAGGCTTACCCCATTGGAGGCCGTAAAGCCCGGAAAACTTCAATCGTGGCGCACCATTTCGCTCCGTGCCAGCCGGAACCAGGTCGTTCGTGCGTGTGTGTGTGTGTGTGTGTGGAGGCATTGATGGCACCACTACACACTCACAGCGCCTCTTGTAACCTTTCTTTCTGCCTCTCTTGTTCGAATTTCTTTTCGTTTTCGGCTGCTTGGCTTCGCTCCATTCACTTTAACGCGGCTGCGACCCTTTCACTCAAAACGCCGCGTGAAGATGGGCGCTCTGTGTGTGTGTGCTTCTTACTCGACACCCCCACTTCGCCCCTCATCGTTAGCCCACCCACCGCAAACTCCACACGTCTTTAACAGCTTTTCCCTTTCTCTTCCAGCGCCGTTTTTCTCTTGTTTTCTTCTTCTTAGTTTTACGGCCCATCCAATCAAACTCGATCTCTCGCCTATCTCGATTTACTGTTTGCTTTTACCCGACCCTAGCCGCCTCCTTCTCGCCTGTTTCGCCTTTTCGTTTTCATCGCACGCTTGATAAGCTGATTGTGCGCGAGGAGTTGCATATTCATCTGCTGGGTTTTGATTTGATTTCGCGCCGGCCGCGTGTTTCTCCGCCGTTTGCGGTTTTGCTACGTGCGGAGGCGTGCGACTTTGATAACATTTCCTGCACCGGTGCGCTACATCGGTTCGATTGGTATGACTTTCATGTTTTCATTTTTTTTTAAGTAGAAAATGGGTGAAATCAAAATGAACCCATAATGAACACAAAAGACGTTCGTTCCGCGAGCGTACGAGTTTGGCGATGTTTGGGTCGCTTCATGGGCAAAACTGCACCCATGAACTGCAGATTGAATGGTAATAATCGTAAAAATCGCAGTAAATGGCAACAACAAAAATCAATATCCTCAATAACCACGGCTCCTCCAGCGATCGTCCAGAACCAGGCGAACGCGAAACCGCTCACCAGAAGCGAAACGAGACCAGCAATCCGGAAGGGCAACACGGCGGCGGCGGCCCCAAACAGGGCGCGCGAAAGTGAAAGTTGCAACGCGCCCGCCTCCCACTCAGCCTCCCCGTGCGCGGGTTCAAAAGCCCCCCCTCCGCTCCGTTTCCGCGCCGTGGAAAAAAAGCAGGAAAGAGACACACACACGCGCGCGCGCGCGCGAGAGAGAGAGAGAGAGTGAAACGGAATGAAAAACTCACCACCCCATGGGCGCACTTCCCTTTTCCGGTTTCCCAGCTCGCTAAGGCGGCTCCCCTCCGGACAGGGAGGAAGCGAAAGGCGTTGAACGAAACAACAACAAAAAAAACACACGGATTGATTGAACTTCCTTCTTTATCGCGCGACACGCCGGGAAAAGGCTTACCCCATTGGAGGCCGTAAAGCCCGGAAAACTTCAATCGTGGCGCACCATTTCGCTCCGTGCCAGGCGGAACCAGGTCGTTCGTGCGTGTGTGTGTGTGTGTGTGTGGAGGCATTGATGGCACCACTACACACTCACAGCGCCTCTTGTAACCTTTCTTTCTGCCTCTCTTGTTCGAATTTCTTTTCGTTTTCGGCTGCTTGGCTTCGCTCCATTCACTTTAACGCGGCTGCGACCCTTTCACTCAAAACGCCGCGTGAAGATGGGCGCTCTGTGTGTGTGTGCTTCTTACTCGACACCCCCACTTCGCCCCTCATCGTTAGCCCACCCACCGCAAACTCCACACGTCTTTATCGGTGCGTTCGTTTCTCTCGCCCCTTCTTTGTGGACTTATTTTTCTCGTTTGACTTTGTTTTTTCTTCCGTTGTTGTTGTTGTTGTTGCTGTTGTTGCCTTGCTCGGCTACTTTTCGGTAGTTTTCACAAACGCACCGCTTCCACTTCCTTCTCTACGCCACCGACTATCGATCGGAGGTTTTACGATTTTCACAGCGCAGGAAGAGCGCAATTCATCCAGCCGACGCCAGGTAAGCCCTGATTGCAGGATTTGACGCGCTCGATTGGCATTTTCTTCATCAACAAAAAAATGCGTCAAAAATTAATGTTATTAGTCACGAACACGGCGAGAAGAGAACGAGAGAGCTGACTGTCGGCCAAACTCGTGCGGCCGCGGAACGAACGCTCCGGGCAGATGTTCATCCGTGAGATCGCTCCCGAAATTATGCGTTCATTGCCGCTCACGTGCCTCTTTGAAAGAAATATATTCAACCTTAGCATGGTTTTCCGTTCTACGAGCAGCACTCTACTCCTATATAGTTGACTCGCTTGTTGATCCGTAGTTAGGATGACGTCATTACTTCGTCACATGCGTTGTTTTCGCAATGCAAATCGCCTGCTTTTAATTGTTAAATAAGTTGGAACTATTCTAAAGCAGGAAAGTAGGAAATAATTAATTATTAAAATAATTAAAATATTTTTTTAAATAATCCAATCTTTAGTTTTGCCTCCAACTGAATAGATTTTTTCCCCCCCGTTTCAGGTAAAACTTCCAGATTCCGACTTTTTTCAAATCTTGTTGAATTTTGGGGCAATCATTTATTAAATTTGCAAAAATAAGCTACATTTCTAAATATTCGATCATATAAGGCTTCCACCAGCCTTAAGAAAAAGTCCACATGTATTCAGAGATTCGTTTCCGCAGCACAAAACGTCGCGGAAATCTCTCCACACAACGCGGAACGATTGACCCCGTGTAGTACAGTTCATTTTGCTCATGAGTGCCCTGGTATACTAGTTTAAAAAGAAAACAGTACAATGAACACAGAGTGCTGGCGAGTGAGTGCCAAATGACACCCAAAATGACAGCCGCGGCGAACGGATTCTCGTCGAACGAGGATTGTGCACCATACTCAAAAATGGTATAAACATGTATATAAATGAGGTGTTACGATTTTCACAGCGCAGGCAGAGCGCAATTCTTCCAGCCGACGCCTAGTAAGCCCTGATTGCAGGATTTGACACGCTCGATTGGCATTTTGTTCATCCTTTTGTACACTTTTGTTGTTTTTACACATTAAATTGGTTAACCATGTTAGTGATAAGTTAGGTTAAGTTTTAATTATGAGTTAAGCCTGCTGGCGGACTCGATCAAAACACAAACAAACAAACAAAACAAGAAAATGCTTCAAAACATTAATGTTATTAGTCATGAACACCGCGAGAAGAGAACGAGAGAGCTGACTGTCGGCCAAACTCGTGCGGCCGCGGAACGAACGCTCCGGGCAGATGTTCATCCGTGAGATATGGCGACTTTTGAACCCATTGGTATGGAAATGGCTGTGTTTTTTTTTAATTTATTTTAATAAAATGCATTTATTTTTATGTTAGCGAAATGAAATTGAGGTACACATAACCATACGAGATAATGAACAAAGTGAGTGTGTCCAGTAGAAAATGGGTGAAATCAAAATGAACCCATAATGAACACAAAAGACGTTCGTTCCGCGAGCGTACGA
>KZ069770.1:33146-47587 GCA_002091845.1 Anopheles cracens
AATGCATTTTGGAGTGGTTTGCTTCCCATTATATAATGGTGTCCACAGAAACCATTCGAGAAAGGATTTAAAGCTGGTCTCCCGTGTCTTCTTGATTAGTACCTCAGGCACGAACAGTTTTGACCTGCGTTAGGTCAGTACTTTCCTAGCTATTATGAGCTGCACGTAATGAAGTCGCTATGCCTAAGTTTCTTCCTATCCTTTTTGCGCTTAAATGAGATCTGCTTGATGGATTTTGTTTATGCTATCATTTGTTTTTTATCGCTGGTAACTCCACGTTAGAAGCATGTATCGCTTCGTGACGGTCAATTTGCTTTCTTATACCTTCTAAACATAGATTTTTACCTTTATTCTAACTTCACTGTGTGTGTATGAAAAAAAGCACATGCGCTTTCCACGCGACAACGGCAGCGGCAGTGAAGATTAGTTCAAAAATACGTCATGAGTGGCATATACAAGCGTTCGCTTTGAAAACAGCCCCCTAGTGCCCGTGCAGAGTGTGCATTTGTTGCCTTCGTCGCACCGGTCACCAGAAATGGTCTATAACTACACACAGACACACCAACCGGGAACCGGTCGAACCGAAGAAATCGAACTTGATGGCCTAGTTTTTGTTTCATTTTCTATTCAACGCTTACTCTGGTGACTGTAACCAGACCTGCTGCTCGTACTGCCCGCGTGGTGAAGATGTCTCATTTCACGGTTTCCGATGCGTTATGGGTCGCATGATAGCTCGGAAAACCTGAACCGTATGCGCGTATGTGTGCGCTAGGGAAGTCTACGGTGGTAGGTTTGTCAACCCCGTTGACAGCTTCAGTTTTTGAAGTGAATCGTTGCTTTAGAAATCTGTGTAATGATACTCAACAACATGCGGTAGATGTGGGCTAGCGCTAGCGAGAACTGAGTGCAGTGTCATTTTTCGTGAAATTTTAACGCCTGCCTTCATATTCTGATTGATTGGAACCTGACGTCTTGTGTGTCAAAATTCTTTAATGTTCATATGAAACGTTACACGCATTAGCTTATGCTTATGAGATTTATAGTTGCTGCGGACAGGCTTCCAATCTCAGAGGGAGAATGAATTGTTTCGAAACTTCTTGAAATTGGGACTTGTTTTTATACCCATTTTTTAATCTACGCAATTATATTTTAATAATTATAACAATTATTGACATGCTGGTAGCATTTGAATAGGGTTCTTTCAGATTCTTCACCCTATTCAATTTAGTTTCCACCGTAATTACCATCGTGTATGGTACACTGTTTAAAGGAGGTTTAATGGAGGCGCCTGGTACGTTTAAAAAAAAATGTCAACACCTTCCACTATAATGTTGTACTTTCATTGAAAAGCGTAGGTAAAGTAAATAATTAACTCGATGTTCATATTAACGCTAAACGCTTTCGAAAATCGTGACTTGGCGTCAATTTTATTGAACATTGTAAATTCATTTTCACTCGATGGAGGCGCCTGGTATTGTTCAAAAACAGTAAAGCGTTTTACCACATCCATCAAATTTAGATCGAAATATGAATGGGTCATATTTTTCGTAGCACAAAACATGTGCTCCCTTTAACGTAACGATTTCAATGATCTAACCACTATGTTGCAATGCGTACCAGCGCATGTACTCCGTATGGTGATGATGAAAAGAACATCATTTTCTCCGTTTTGTTTGTTCTGGCGTGTAGAGCAAAAAATGGAAAACGATTTACCCGTGAAATCGATCTCCGGGTGTGAGCGAGCGTCCAATAAAAACGTGATTGATATCAATTGCCGATGTATGCCCCCGGCATCGTCGACCGTGGCGCACGTCCGCATGCTTGTCAGCGTGGTATCGGTTTTATCATTCGCGCGCACTAGTCCCCGTCCCTGTTGCCGCAGCCGCAATCACCGATTCCGAGGGCAAATAAGAGTGCCCTTCTCGCATGTTCGCTACAAGTGTCAATTGGAAATTGGTAGCGTTGTGATTGTTGTTTTGCTTTGCTCTTTCTACTGCGTATTTTTGTAATAAATACAACTTCATCCGAACTCGGACAACAGCAACGGTCGTATGAACTTTGACTATTTTTTACGCTGCATTGGTTTCGCTGCTTTCCATTCCAAATAGAGGTTTCTGCTTTTTGTTTTGCACGTTTTGCTTCGCCCCAAAAATGTTTGTGCTTTGGTCGCGTTTGATCAATACTCTGCTGCAGGTAGAACGCGGTAGGTATGATTGATGGTCTGTGTGGCACATGAAATGACATGGCTAACAACACATTGTTAAAAAATGCTTCTTTTCAAAAGTTTGCTATTATTTTTTATATTTTTTTAAACATGCAATGGCTTGCTATATTAGTTTTCCAAACTTTCTTTGCTCTCTGCATATAAGAAACATATACAAGCTAAGCATACTTCATAATAAGGCACGTTAAACATCAGAAACTAGAAGCAGAGTCCTTCATTGGTCTCTCGGGTGCTATACCTTTACCCGCGCTGTCGGAAAATTTGCTTCCAACCCCAAAGAAAACGGTGCAAATGGTGTCCGAGAGCCGTACCTACACACGACCGCTAGGGCGTTTCGTACATTCCATTCGTTCGATGTGTTTGCCTCGCTGCCTGCTACAACTACACGCAGCCGCGCCACGCAACCCAATACACCGGCTCTCTATTTATTCTACTGCTAATGCACTCCGAAATGGAAAACTTTATGCGCTCTCGGACGGAATAGCCAGTCCCGTTCCGCCGGGGAGTAGTGGGAGGCGTAGCGTTACATTTATTCACTTCTACCTGAGCGCACCGCGCACACCGGCTTTGTTTGCGCAAATGTAATAAATGAACCAACACTAGCACGACGCGGCGGCAGCAGCAGCCAGCAGCGTCAGAACGGAAAACAAAATCATCGCCAGATAGGAAAATCCGCACACCGAGGGTTGGGGGTGAAAATGGACGCTAGTGCCTTTGGGCAAGGATGGTTCGGGCGTGCCGTAACGACCGTCCAACCTATTTCCCTTTCTGCATCAACCACTTCTGCTTGACCCAGGCTGGGTGCTTTCGCTGCCGTTCGAGCTGGGTAGATTTTTCAAGATTATCCAAGACACGACTCCTACACCGTGGGTCTTTTCGTCTTCGTGCCCGGGAGTGCCCGGCAAAATGTCGGTCGCCGGGAAGCAGAAGCAACAAAAAAGGCAACTTCGCTCACTTCCTTCGCGGTCCAGCGAAAACTCCGATCTGCATTCCACCGCTACCTTTCATTCCACCTGCTATTTTTGTAAACCTCCCTCTCTCTCTCTCGCTCTCTTCTTCGTGTACGGGGGGAGGGATGTACGAGAAATAGAACAGACACACACGCTATGATCCGCGTACGCGCGAGCGTTATGTTACGTAAACGGATACGGGGGAGTTCGGGAGGCCGGCTCGATGTCTCTAATGTTACCGTATTTTCATTCTCCTTTCTCTCTCTCTTCTTCTCTCTTCTCCCTCTCACGCACAGGTAAGTCCCCCGATGCGCACATTGATCCCAGCAGCAACAGCAGCCTGACGGTCACACAACTGAACCACGCGATGGAACTGTTCGAAGGTAGGACTCACAAGCTCCTTCACGCACGCACGCACGCACGCACGCGGGATGGGCAAAGGCCGAGAAAAGGATGCTCCAATTCTCGTTTGCTTGCTTTTTTTCTCGCTGCTTTATTTTCCACGTCTACCCGGGTGTGCATTAGTGCGCCGGGCCGGTGGAGCGTTCGATTGACTTTTGCTACCTCGGCCGGCCATAAATATCGCAGATTATGGAAATGGGTTTTTTGCAGAAAGCAGAGCAGATACTGGTTGCGCGCTTTTTTGCGGTTCCTCTGTGCCGGTGCGATAGATGCGCTGTTTGTGACGTGATAATGATCGCCCGATCGGACGCCATGAAAAACGCCAAATGCCAGACATTCGTCTGAAATCGGCCGCCCGCTGCCGGTAAAGCGTTTTGGCGTAAACTAATTCGGGGAGTTGTGTTTGACATGAAAAATGAGCTGCTTTCATCGGCTTGCGCTTCGAACTTCGCTGGTGATCGTTCATCGGATGCGGGGCTTGTGTGGGAAGAGTAGGAAAATTATCTCGATTGCTACATCAAATGGGAAAAGTTTTCTTCCGAAGCCTAATTAAGTGATTTGTTGGGGTATGGAAAAACATTCGTTTTGGAGCATAGAATACAGAGCCGCGTGGTGCTTGATCTTTATTATTTATTTTATCCCTGAAATGATCATTTTATGCTCAGCTTTCATGGGTGAAACGTAGCACATTATAACAGTTACCGATGGTACGATTTAAAATGCGGAAAACAACCTCATAGCATAACTTCTCACACGATTGAACCGGTGTCAATGTGACCTAAACCTCGTTCTTATGTACATAGCATTAGCCATCTTGATAAGGGTAACCTAAATCAAAGGAATGACAGAAATGGCAGAAGATCTTCGAAAGATTTGTAATCTCAACAAACAGTAAGATAAAGATCCTTCATGTTGCTTGAAGGCTCCAATCCAAATTCATATTAGCGAATGTCCATTAAAAGACTAACGCCTTGTTTAAATAACTCATACATAACTAAAACCCGTATGTACTGCTGCTCAATTTCTTTGGATGCCTATTTAAGTTATAAATTATTTTAAATTAGTTGATCATTTGATCAGCATCCATCGTCTTTTTGTCTTGACGTTACACAAACCCTCCAACGAGATAAAAAAAAACATTTTCGTTTGAAGAGAACTTGTACCTGTTGAAACTACGAGCTTCTCCACTGTGTAAGCAAACAAACCCGGTGTTTATCAACAGCAGCTCTCTTCCGAGTAGCACGTTGTTATATTAATCGCCCGCAATCATCATTATCCAAGCAAACAAACAAGAACTTATTTCTTCGCAAGCTTGTTAGTAAGCGTGAAATCATAATCAATCCAATTTGGTACGCATTTTCGCGGCCTAAACTAAATAAAACGCTCTCGCTCTCATTCCGGCCGTACCACTTTCTCGTCGTTTTTTTTTCCTGCTGGTCTTCGCGCCCTTCACAGCGAGGCGCATGCAGTGAACGAGACCGATGGCGATGCTCAATGAACCGTGTGTGGCCGGCTAGCTAATTGGGCGACTGGCTGTTTTTTTTTTTGTTCTGCTGGCGTTTATCGATGTTTGATCGTAGGCGTAGATCCGGCTAGTGAAAATTCGATAGCACAGGGTGGGACGCACCTTCTGCAGAACTGTTTGCTTTCAAGGTGGGTGTGGGTTTATCTTTGACCCATTTTTCTACGGGCCAAACGGTGTAGCACAGTAACATAAGAAGGCGGCTAATGTTGCTCTAATGAGAGTGGTGTGAAGAGTATCAACTCGTTTGAAAACACTCTGTTTGAGTGTTGAGGAAAAATCGATTCTTTTTCCAGTATGTACCACCACTGCAAGGCACCACCACACGTAATGGCACACAATAAGCTTCCAAGCAAGAGATGTGAAACTGACCTGAATAAGTGTCGTGCTAAAAATGGACACGTTTGCCCCACACACCTGCACTTCCTGTGTGCGCGCGCGTCAAAGTAGCTGCAGTAATTTCCAGTTTTGAGCCATTGCGACATCGCCGTGCCCGTGACTTCCTTCGGTCGCCGCACGGCCCGGTTCAGTGGTACCTACGGCGCAGTGAAGAGTGAGCAAAGAAAAACCGTCCACAAACACGATCCGTAGCTGAAGCACTGCGGCTGCAGCAGGCGCAGTAACTCTGGCCGTACGTTCGAAGGTCGAAGTGATAGATAGCGCACTGAGTGGTTCGTCCACCGAAAGCCATACCGGCGGGAGTTTTCCGAACGCGGGCGCGCGCGCTCGTGGCCTTGCATCATGCCGACGGTGTTGTGCATGCAGCGGCTGCACCAGCGCAACATGCCCCCGTCCGCCTTGACACGGCGATTCCGTGTTGCTGCCCGTGCCGCGGCACAGCTGCGAGGCCCACTGTGTGGCCACTGCACTATCGTTTGATCCATCCTGCACATCGGTACGGTTGAATCGATACGGTGGAAATAAATCATAATGAATTTATGTTACTGTTCGGGAATTGATCAGTGCGGTCAAATAATCGTACATAATTGATGTGTCATTTGTGGTCGCAGCCGCCAGAGAGGGTCCGTGGGTCCAATTTCGCTCAGAAGTAAACATGCAATCAAATCTATAGGAATCATCGTGTTTGCGATTATTCGACGCAGTATTGGTGGCTTGGGAGTTGGGAAAACAAAAGTTGTTTACATGATCGCGCTGGTGGCACTGATAAACTTGTTTTGAAGTTGGAGCAACATCTGATCAAGCCACGAACTTCCAGGATCATTGCAACAGGACCGTTCTTATCAAGAATTATTTACTTAATAGAGTATAACTATTGTGTTCATGTGCTGTTAATTTATTCTCTTAACTTTACGACAAACTAAAATATAGTTTAGTCTCGTTAGCTGTTGAGAGGATGATAAAAATAGTCTAGCACGATCGGTACGCCGGGTGGCGATGATAAATTGGATACCCGGGAGCATTATTCTGCCCCCCCGGGCACACCTTGCATCGGCCTCGGCAAAGCTTCTTTTTATCTCGCCAGCATCAAAACTTCAAAAGAATTTCTCACTTCTTTTCCCGTTTTTCTATTTTGCTCTGTTCCGGGCTGCAAATTATTGAAATTCAATTCGCCAACTTTGTGTGTTTGGCTTCCGCTGTGCGAAATTGTTCTCTTGGGAAATGAGATCGCAAAGCGAAAGCGAAAGAGACGCTGTTCGTCAGTGCGCATTCCGATACGGAAAAGTCTCCATCCGAATATGGTGACGTTGGAGTTTTAAGAGGACCTTCGCGGAAAGCACATTCCAACGTGTGTGCGTCTGTGTGTTTGTGGAGCCGTGGAAAACAATTTGATCGAATTCCGGCATTGCCTTCCTCCCGGTGCAAAAGTCGATTTCGGGTTGTCTTGCAATGCACACTGACAGCTCTGCGATGGCTGTCACAGATCAGTGTCGACACAGGGAGGGGCGACATACGCCTTAAGGTAGGTAGGGGGTTTTGTTCCCATCCGACACATTTCCCGTTTTTGCACCTTAACTTCTCGGGCGTAGGACTCGGACAGCACAAAGATCAGAACCACCTCCACAATCACTTCACACAGAAGACACCTCGCCCATCTCCACCGCATGTACATCCAACGTTGACGTTTGTCAGAAGGTGGTGGCGGCTTAAAAATAGACACAAACCTCTCCTCCGCCGTCGGTATTGCGGTTTTGCCGCGTTCGCCGTGGGGTGCGACCTTCGCAGAGGAGGATACTGCAGACGTAGATAGACTCGCAGTCATCCATCCGCTGCACAGACTTCCGCTCGGCAAGGCATCTAATCACTTCCGGTGCGCTCTGGAGTTTGCAATTGTTCCACCACTGGGGCGGGGGCGCGCGTTGAAGGTGCTCACGAGGACGATGATCGTAACTCACTCCCGCGCGGGTCCTTGAAGTCCGTCCATGCTCTATTAAGCCTCCTTATACCGCCCTGACACCAGTTCCCATGGGATGGGAAGAAGCGTATGCAGTAAAAGCAAGAACTTCTTCATCACGATGTTGAAACCCACCCCGGATCAATGACTGAGCTGCTGGGTGTTTCACGGGAGCGGAACGGCCGGCAGGACTTCAGATCTTATGTTGCCTATTGTGTCGGAAGGTTTTCCGCTGGAGCACACTTCCGTCCTTGTGGGTCGGTGAGCAAAAGGTGTCTCGCTTTTTTCTTCTCGTTGTTCTTATCTCACTGCCTCTTTCCTGCTCTCTTTCTTCGCTTTAATGTCCCGGATGCTGACGTACACCGAAGAAGCTGGCGCTTGAAAATGTACTACACGCGCGGCTATCCCAAGGAAGGATACCCTCACGGAACGGAAAGTTGTGCAGTGATTCCGGAAGTTTTTTGCCCTGCCCCGGTCGGCTTCTTTAGGGTGCCACCAACCCAACTTCTCCCCACCGTTGGTGGTGATAAATTTGCTTCTTCGCATGCAAAACTCGACAAGCTTCGTACGAAAGCGTTCCTTTTTTTTCGAAGCGGACCGTCTGCTCGAACCCCGTGGAACGCTGCAGGAAGTTTAATGATGATTTTTATGTGATCATAATTTTTCACCAACATTTCGGGGCTGGTTCGTTATTAGATGTTACTAGATGAACGTTGCACAACGTTGCCGTCGGGCAGATGTGTTTGAAATAGGCTCGAAAGTGCTTTTCTGGTGTTTTTTGCTGTTTTGAATTTCAATATTGGGGTTTGTTATAACTCAATTACCATTTATGAAGAGATTCTTTATGTTCATATTATTCCGTCCGCCTTGTTTACTTCTGAAGCTTCGCCGCAGATGGCGCTAGTAGTCAGTGGTACTGAAAGGTGACAGTTTGCAGACTGTTCTAGTAAGTGCAATATTACTCTGGTGGCTATAGCAATACTTTTTCCAAACATACTCCATAGATACATCAAATATTTGTGATCAATAAACAGCCATCCTATAATGAGTAACATTAATAAACAATTTGACAGGTATGTCAGTTTTAACCGGTGACATAACACATCTCTTCGCCGCATTTCCCATGTCTCACGCAATATTCATGCCACGAGGAACGCTCCTGCTACACACCGAAAGCGACAGCGATAGATCAAACCAAAATTGATGAAATTATTTAACGTATGGTGCGCCAAATTATGATCCATCAACCGTGCGAATGCCTGCAACACCAGCACGTACGATGGTGCACGCCACACCACCGAAGGGGACACTAATTAGAGCGAATTACTCTGACGTGTCACACCGACGGGAAACAGCAGCAGCAGGCCAACGCCCGGTGAAATGCGTTTCCCAGAGGCGCCTTCAGTTTCCCTGTTTTATTTCCTCCTCCCTCACGCAGGCCGAAGAAAGTAATCCTCGAGCTGCTTCTGCCTTTCCAGCGTTCGTTCGCTAGGTGAGGCAGACATTCCCTCCGCTATTCGGAACTTCGGAGAAGAAAGATGACGATGATGATGATGTGTAAATATTTTCATATCATTAGTCTCGCTTGCTGGCGCTTCTTCGTTTTCCACTTCTTGTTGGTCTCTTCATGTGCGTGTTTGTGTGTATCCCACTCCCCACTCGAGTGACACCCACCCAGTGCGGAAGCTGTGCATATCCCGGCACGGAACAAAACTCTCCGACACGCGTCCAATCTCGCAAGTGGATGGCGTTCAAACTGACCCCTTGGGGCCGATGGTATCCACATTAGGGAACACACACGGATCTGTATGTGGGGTTAGGTGCGCTGGGCAGTGCAATAAAAATACGACCATCATCCTTCTTTACGGTGTGCGTGTGTGTGTATGTGTCCACCGTAATAAACCGGACAGATTTGTTCATCCGCGCACTCGTCTCGAAGCGGCTCTCTGAGATCTGACTGTAGTCCGGAAGTGGCTCGTAAAACGTCATCTTATTACCGCCGTGTGAGACAAGCGCACCTCTATACACGCCAAACCACACACGTTTCGAGGTGCGTTTCCAGGGGATTACTTAACGCGCTTTGATGGGTCATCGGCACGGCGCAAAGGTGTGTCGTGTCGGATTGATCTTGAGACACTTTGACATTCCGGAAAGGTTAAGGTATGCGTAGTGTGTGTCAAATTAGACGCCTAAATGTTTTTGGTGTGATTTTTACGCCGAACTTCGGGCAACGAAATCTTAAATTTTATTTCACTTTCTTGATACGATGCAAAAAAAAACGCAACAAGGGAGCTGAACTTCTCATTCCAACGCATCGGACATTCGTTACATTTTAATGAGCGGCTCGGCCGTGCGCCTGCTGCTATCTCCGCACCAACGGACGAAACATGTGATTTCAATTATCGTCCATTTGATGGCGGGCAAGCGATACAAATACTACGCCACTTGGGGTTGGAAAAACGACCCCATTAAAATGAGACCCAAAAGAAAGAAACAACGATCGAACACACATTCAGAAACTCACCCTCAGTCGGTTTGCTGCTTCCGCTGCTTGGGTGGGTGTGTTTTTTGTGTGTTGTTATGCGGATCTTATGCAACGCACCCATCCATCAAGCGAGTTCTCGAGCTCTGCCAGCAAGCGAAGCACGGAACACACTTTCCGATCACTTTCCACCGACGACCGGCGACCCGGCGAAAGGGGCATCTGGAAATTTGAGTAACGCCGTAGCCCCCTCGTGCCGGTTTCAAGTGCGCACGAGTTCTGGACGCCCATATCTTGACCCGTTTTCTTCACCTAAATATTGAAGTGATCCTGTCAAGTGTACGACACCTCCCACGCACGATCTTAAGAGAGGGGAGCACGTACGATGGTGCACGCCACACCACCGAAGGGGACACTAATTAGAGCGAATTACTCTGACGTGTCACACCGACGGGAAACAGCAGCAGCAGGCCAACGCCCGGTGAAATGCGTTTCCCAGAGGCGCCTTCAGTTTCCCTGTTTTATTTCCTCCTCCCTCACGCAGGCCGAAGAAAGTAATCCTCGAGCTGCTTCTGCCTTTCCAGCGTTCGTTCGCTAGGTGAGGCAGCCATTCCCTCCGCTATTCGGAACTTCGGAGAAGAAAGATGACGACGATGATGATGTGTAAATATTTTCATATCATTAGTCTCGCTTGCTGGCGCTTCTTCGTTTTCCACTTCTTGTTGGTCTCTTCATGTGCGTGTTTGTGTGTATCCCACTCCCCACTCGAGTGACACCCACCCAGTGCGGAAGCTGTGCATATCCCGGCACGGAACAAAACTCTCCGACACGCGTCCAATCTCGCAAGTGGATGGCGTTCAAACTGACCCCTTGGGGCCGATGGTATCCACATTAGGGAACACACACGGATCTGTATGTGGGGTTAGGTGCGCTGGGCAGTGCAATAAAAATACGAGCATCATCCTTCTTTACGGTGTGCGTGTGTATGTGTCCACCGTAATAAACCGGACAGATTTGTTCATCCGCGCACTCGTCTCGAAGCGGGTCTCTGAGATCTGACTGTAGTCCGGAAGTGGCTCGTAAAACGTCATCTTATTACCGCCGTGTGAGACAAGCGCACCTCTATACACGCCAAACCACACACGTTTCGAGGTGCGTTTCCAGGGGATTACTTAACGCGCTTTGATGGGTCATCGGCACGGCGCAAAGGTGTGTCGTGTCGGATTGATCTTGAGACACTTTGACATTCCGGAAAGGTTAAGGTATGCGTAGTGTGTGTCAAATTAGACGCCTAAATGTTTTTGGTGTGATTTTTACGCCGAACTTCGGGCAACGAAATCTTAAATTTTATTTCACTTTCTTGATACGATGCAAAAAAAAAACGCAACAAGGGAGCTGAACTTCTCATTCCAACGCATCGGACATTCGTTACATTTTAATGAGCGGCTCGGCCGTGCGCCTGCTGCTATCTCCGCACCAACGGACGAAACATGTGATTTCAATTATCGTCCATTTGATGGCGGGCAAGCGATACAAATACTACGCCACTTGGGGTTGGAAAAACGACCCCATTAAAATGAGACCCAAAAGAAAGAAACAACGATCGAACACACATTCAGAAACTCACCCTCAGTCGGTTTGCCGCTTCCGCTGCTTGGGTGGGTGTGTTTTTTGTGTGTTGTTATGCGGATCTTATGCAACGCACCCATCCATCAAGCGAGTTCTCGAGCTCTGCCAGCAAGCGAAGCACGGAACACACTTTCCGATCACTTTCCACCGACGACCGGCGACCCGGCGAAAGGGGCATCTGGAAATTTGAGTAACGCCGTAGCCCCCTCGTGCCGGTTTCAAGTGCGCACGAGTTCTGGACGCCCATATCTTGACCCGTTTTCTTCACCTAAATATTGAAGTGATCCTGTCAAGTGTACGACACCTCCCACGCACGATCTTAAGAGAGGGGCGAGCACATACACCCGCGGAAAGCACCGGCTACGTTTAATGGATGCGTTAATGTGGAGATTGTGGTGCCCGTTGCTAATGCCCGCCTGACTGTACGTCCATAACTTCACACCATTTCACGATTTTCAACGTCCGATGGGCAGTTAGTTGCTCATAAAACAGTTTTTTTTCTTTGCTGTTGTTGTCGGTGCTTGTTCTGTGGTTCGTCGTTAGTCTGTGTGAGCAATTTTTATGGCCGTTATTAATTGCCGTTTACATGCACGGATTGATTGATGTTTGGCTGAGAATCGCTTGAAATGTGTGCGTAATTGAGAATTTAATTCAGTGCTTGTTTCTGTTCTTGTGGAAAAAATGGCACTCAGTTTTCTTTTTAAACATTTATTCGATGTAAAAAGGGATTTTTTGTGTTCCCTACCACGACTGTTAAAAGCAATCACCGTAATTGTCCGTCACATATAAAATTCACATCAAGCACGAAGCACCCTCAAAAAACGCTCATAATCACCAGAGCGCGGTCGGAACACGGGCACGATCATCGTGAACGACGCCGCGTACAATTACCGGACACCCATAACCGCAGGACGAGAACGACCCTATCTGCTTCCACCTCAGCGTGATCACATTTCTCCCTGCGGACACTCCCGACGAGGAGTACCGAGCTAAAAATAAGCACGCCGAAAAACACCAGTCCCAGTTCTAAAAACCGCAGTCCGCGGTTCACCCGCAAGCGCCAGCTCAGCCCCGCCAGGCCCACCGGGGGCAGCATAAAATCAGATTTTTCTTCACCTCGTTTTAGATGGCCCCCGGACACAGCGGAGCGGCGGAGGAAGCGGTCTTCCCACGGGGAGCGATGGCGGCGATCCATGCGCCCTGCGTGATTTCACTCACTTACGCGCTTACGGCCGCTGCAATAAAAGTAATAATAACGCGCACCCAACCGGCAACATTTACGAGCGCATAAAAAAGTGAGCGCCGTTGGAGCGTACGTACGGTACTGGTCGGACATTTTCGGGCCCAGACGGTAGTGTACGCACCGGGGCGAATCTTTTTTCCGCGGTCGCCCGCCCCGATGAAGCCATCAAGCCGATGAAATTGACGTCCTCTGATCGGTGAGCATCAGCAGTAGCATCTCGCTTCACCTGCGGCTCCCCGATCCGCGAGTGTAAACGTAACGAAACAAAAAAGTATCCCAATAGACATGACACAGACCGTTCGAGAGCTCGCATTCCTGGCGCGGTTGTTTTATTTTACACTTTTTTTTAATATGTTTTCTTGCAGCGAATTTTGCATGTGCATTTAATTTGCTTTTTATGTCGTGCCAACATATTCGACGATGATGCGACTTCTACTGCTGCAGAAGCTGCAGTGGGAAAGTGCGCGCCGGGAAATGTGTTTGGTTCGTGGGACGTTGTTTTACGGCATCGCAATAAACTTGAAACCGTTTTGCAGACGCTGGTGAGGAATGTGGTTTGTATGTTTTCCAACTCGAATGGTTTGGATTTGCTATTGTGTTTTTGAAAATGGCACTAAAACAAATTATAGCACGTTGCTATAATATAAGAAATCAAGCGTTCATCAATACTGATCTCTATGTAAGATTTTATAGGTTAAACACACATATTGCTATCCTTAAAATCGGAAACAGACATGGCTTTATGAACCCGGATAAACAGCGTTTTAATATAAAACATATAATATTTGCTATAAATTTTGCTACAAAAATAATTGGGTTATAGGAAATACAAGCATGATTAAATCGTAAGAGACTTTTGCAATACTTTTGAGATTTTTTCTTGAATCCTCAACAATTGCAAAACAAAAAATAATCAAGAATTACTCGTCGTATGTTGGACTGAACTGGTATAAATAGCCTATTAAGTTGCTGGTGTCATCATTGATGCTATGATTGAAATCCAATTCTCTCGGGCTCGTAGAGGGTCTCGTGCAAGGTATTAACTAGGAAAGCGGGTTTATAATTTACTTTCATTTTTACCGCGTACCTGCAAATTCACAGTAGCTAAGCAATCATCTCCCTTTATACTTAGGAAAGCCCCAAACGCTCCCGAAGCAGAGAAAAATTGCCCACTGTATCTGCAATCCAAACGAACACATCTTGTTTTTTTTTTTTCAACCCGACGGGTACCACAGCGAAACTATTATTAAATTAAGTATGTCGAGCACCACACACAGCCCCGCGCGCGGTGGCAGTTGCCAAGTGGGCAGGCTTTTTATTATTATTATTGTTATTGTGTGTTCTCGCGTGAACCGGGATCGAAAATATGCCAGACGATGGTGCGGCCACCCTGACCGCTTGGACGATTGGTTGGTTTGGTGTTATTTTTCCATCCCAGTGGCAAAAAGGGTGTATGCCTGCCTGCCATATGTGTCCGCGGTATTATCCGTGCGATCGATCGATCGATCGGTCGATGGATCGTGAGCCGGTTGGGAGCAGCAAGATCAATTCAAGTCACTGCAGCAGAGGCACTTTTGGAGCAGCACATAAGTAGCATCGATTGTCCTCCAGTGTGTTATGACGCAGGCAGGCGCGA
>KZ069772.1:1411-11988 GCA_002091845.1 Anopheles cracens
ACACTTACAAACATACATTAACAATAACATTACAAGCGCGAAAGTAATGTGTTCCGAGAAACTAAATTCCATGCGCTACGATTCAACACAGCCTCTCATCAACCAATCACACATAACAATATCTTTAAAGATTATTACACATATACCTGGTTTAATTTCATCAAGCAACCTTATTTGCCGTGTTAGAAGGCTATAAAACCAACGCTAAGCAACTACCTACTGCATTGACAAACAACCTTGCGCTACAACCTCAACAACCTAAGCGTTCGCGCAATCTCAAAACCTCCGCTAGCTCGACGGCAAGCTTTTGTGAGCTTTCAATATTTAATTTTGCTCTCTCGCCGAACGTTTTTCGACCGTGAAATCGCACCAAATAACATCGCCCAACCTCGTCGCCAACACTGGTCCGTGTGCGTGTGTGGGCCCTGCACAGCGTCCACATCCGGTGCGCTTCGCTGTACCGACCCGTACGTAGGACGTGCAGACGTGCACATGGAATGAGAACTTTTTCCGAAGCCTTTGCCTTCACGGAAACGCACACACATACACACGACGAATTCGACTGAAGTTTGTTTGTTATTCATGTTGATGAAAGTTTTGCGGAAACTGATGTGTCCATGCAAACGTGAAGGAAGCATTCCGGATTAAAATAATATTAACCAAGCGTCCTACCCGCCGGGAGCTGCTTATTCATGGATATGATGATGATGGGAGGCGTTGGTGTAATGGAAGGTTGAAGTAATGACAGTTTGCCTCCGCGAATGACAGCGATATTTTAAATAAAATTAATCGTTTGAGACCTGGTATAAACATGCAATTACAATGCGACATTCGAAGTGAATTTTGGTTTCAATCATTTATATCCTCGGCTCCGCCGGTCCCTGCTAAAGCATCGGGTGGAAAATTTGAACATAACTCACAACCCTGGCAAGGTGAATGTTGCAAACGGCGGATGCGAAGGGTGGAAACGATCGTTTCAAGGATACGATTACGTTGGAGCAACGTGTTGCTTGTTATTGGGAACTTCCATCATAAAAATTGGATTTTGGGAAATAAATATGACATTCACATCCTCGCGCAATGTGTTTCATGATTGTTTTTGTTTTCTATTATTGGATTAATACAGGATTTGTGTCAAATATGGAATAGTGACTGTTTATCTTATGATACTATTTGTTTTACTTTAAAAAAAAACAAAAACGTCGATATTGTGCTGGTATTAATTGTAGTTATTGCGTTTCAAAACACGTTTAGCGTTCATCTAAAATTATGTTATATTTTTTCTATTTCTTCTTCCGCTTTATCTATAACAATTCATCTGTCAAAAAATCTAAAACACTTACAAACATACATTAACAATAACATTACAAGCGCGAAAGTAATGTGTTCCGAGAAACTAAATTCCATGCCATTAAATCATATCTTTTCGTTCTACAAATACTGTTTGGAACGACATGGAACGTAGTTCTTATTGCTTATGGTATATGACTGATATTGATTTAACATATAATATGATATGCCTTTTTTAATGGGCATTACTGTCAAACGCTTAATATTTATGAGAAATGTCAGATACTAAAATGAAAACAAATCTGTACATATAATGTTAACTTATATTTTGAATAAGAGTTATGGCATGTTTTCAATCTGGTTAACATTTTTCTGACAGCTCATCTATGAACTAAAATGTCTTTTTTTCTATACTCAAAAATTATACTTCGCCGAGGACATCATTCTGAATTGAACATTCCAACTGCATGATTTATCATCAATAACGCTGTTAAATTAAACATAGTGTTTTGTTTGTTCTCATCCTAATCAGCCCATTTGTAATCGAATTTAATTTCTCAGAAATCGAGCAAAAGTTCTTTGTGGCAAGGCAATTACACATCCATCCAATGTATTTCTCTTATTTTCTTGGAAATTGATTCGTCAGAACTGTATGCAGCTGTTCCGAATTACTAACGGTTGGCAGAGCTCGATACACCCTCATATCCGTGCACTTTCCTTCTGCATCGGTCACTCGCAAGCGCTGTTCGGAATAATGTGTAATAGATTGCAAACCATCCGGCGTTGGTTTTCCTTTATCGTAGGTTTCCATCCTGACCGAAAACAGCCACCACCATTTGAAGCCCTTCGCGCGACGATCCTTGCAGCAGGGCGCTCTGTTTCAATCGGTTCCATTAGTTTCAATCATTTATATCCTCGGCTCCGCCGGTCCCTGCTAAAGCATCGGGTGGAAAATTTGAACATAACTCACAACCCTGGCAAGGTGAATGTTGCAAACGGCGGATGCGAAGGGTGGAAACGATCGTTTCAAGGATACGATTACGTTGGAGCAACGTGTTGCTTGTTATTGGGAACTTCCATCATAAAAATTGGATTTTGGGAAATAAATATGACATTCACATCCTCGCGCAATGTGTTTCATGATTGTTTTTGTTTTCTATTATTGGATTAATACAGGATTTGTGTCAAATATGGAATAGTGACTGTTTATCTTATGATACTATTTGTTTTACTTTTAAAAAACAAAAACGTCGATATTGTGCTGGTATTAATTGTAGTTATTGCGTTTCAAAACACGTTTAGCGTTCATCTAAAATTATGTTATATTTTTTCTATTTCTTCTTCCCTGTATTAATCCAATAATAGAAAACAAAAACAATCATGAAACACATTGCGCGAGGATGTGAATGTCATATTTATTTCCCAAAATCCAATTTTTATGATGGAAGTTCCCAATAACAAGCAACACGTTGCTCCAACGTAATCGTATCCTTGAAACGATCGTTTCCACCCTTCGCATCCGCCGTTTGCAACATTCACCTTGCCAGGGTTGTGAGTTATGTTCAAATTTTCCACCCGATGCTTTAGCAGGGACCGGCGGAGCCGAGGATATAAATGATTGAAACTAATGGAACCGATTGAAACAGAGCGCCCTGCTGCAAGGATCGTCGCGCGAAGGGCTTCAAATGGTGGTGGCTGTTTTCGGTCAGGATGGAAACCTACGATAAAGGAAAACCAACGCCGGATGGTTTGCAATCTATTACACATTATTCCGAACAGCGCTTGCGAGTGACCGATGCAGAAGGAAAGTGCACGGATATGAGGGTGTATCGAGCTCTGCCAACCGTTAGTAATTCGGAACAGCTGCATACAGTTCTGACGAATCAATTTCCAAGAAAATAAGAGAAATACATTGGATGGATGTGTAATTGCCTTGCCACAAAGAACTTTTGCTCGATTTCTGAGAAATTAAATTCGATTACAAATGGGCTGATTGGCTCGAGAACAAACAAAACACTATGTTTAATTTAACAGCGTTATTGATGATAAATCATGCAGTTGGAATGTTCAATTCAGAGTGATGTCCTCGGCGTAGTATAATTTTTGAGTATAGAAAATAAGATGTTTTAGTTCATAGATGAGCTGTCAGAAAAATGTTAACCAGATTGAAAACATGCCATAACTCTTATTCAAAATATAAGTTAACATTATATGTACAGATTTGTTTTCATTTTAGTATCTGACATTTCTCATAAATATTAAGCGTTTGACAGTAATGCCCATTAAAAAAGAAATAAGGTTGCTTGATGAAATTAAACCAGGTATATGTGTAATAATCTTTAAAGATATTGTTATGTGTGATTGGTTGATGACAGGCTGTGTTGAATCGTAGCACATGGAATTTAGTTTCTCGGAATACATTACTTTTGCGCTTGCATTGTTATTGTTAATGTATGTTTGTAAGTGTTTTAGATTTTTTGACAGATGAATTGTTATAGATAAAGCGGAAGAAGAAATAGAAAAAATATAACATAATTTTAGATGAACGCTAAACGTGTTTTGAAACGCAATAACTACAATTAATACCAGCACAATATCGACGTTTTTGTTTTTTTTTAAAGTAAAACAAATAGTATCATAAGATAAACAGTCACTATTCCATATTTGACACAAATCCTGTATTAATCCAATAATAGAAAACAAAAACAATCATGAAACACATTGCGCGAGGATGTGAATGTCATACTTATTTCCCAAAATCCAATTTTTATGATGGAAGTTCCCAATAACAAGCAACACGTTGCTCCAACGTAATCGTATCCTTGAAACGATCGTTTCCACCCTTCGCATCCGCCGTTTGCAAGAATTCGATAATCGATTTGTGGCACGCAACCAACTGCAAACACGGCTGGAAAAGGCCCGTAGAGTAGAATGCAATACCGATCCATTCTTTTGTGGAAAAAGGAAACAGTAGAGAAAAGTTCACCGCCGTACGGTTCTGGGAATTTTCAATACTGCTGAGGTGACGTTGAAATGGTCCCGAAAATCCAAAGAAAACTGGGAGTGGCGTCTTTGGTTGTGAATCAATTAGATCTGATCGATCGGCAAAGAAAAGTTAAACATCGCTCACTGAAATGCTCACAGTCCCACCATTCATCTCACTTCGTTCGTGCTCGAGAACTTCCCAACAAAGTGGCAACTTCACTTTCGCCAACTTACCGTCACACACCTGCCAGAAATGACCTCGTCAAATTCGAGATGTGTTCATAATTTCCGGGGAAATGTATTTTATTTGCTTTTTGTACCGCATTTCGCTGTTCACCGGGAAGCAACTGGAGCAATAGGACATTTAGCGGGCATGTCCCACCAACGCAAGCTGCGTCATGAGGCGCGTTTTACCAGACGAAAACAGGCACTTCTTCATAGCGGGAAGAAACCACGGCGTCGTGAATAATAACGCACCAGCGTGCAAAATAAACTCGCTGATGGGAAGATAAGAAACAGCACCTCCTCTGGCAAGGATAATCGCGTGCGCCGGCGAACAGGCGGCTGTTTGCTTTCCCGCATAGAGCGTCCCACGCACTGAAGGCACGATTACCAGGCTGTTCAAGGACAGGCGCCTGCTTAGTTCCCACCGTGAAGCTGTAGTGCTTCTTTTGGTGAGGAAGTGTCTATAGGAAATTGATCGAATTAGTGTCATACTGTGCAACCTGAGCCATCCGACGATGACGGTGGGAGCAATTTTAATATCCAAAGTAGAGCGGCCGAGAAGACATTGTTCGGTTATTAAACGCGTTAGCGCATACACCGATTGAGATTGATGATCACATTAATGACATTCGAAACTTACTACTCGTATCCGCCGTACACGGCCACTGGATACGTGCATACTTCCAGGCGCTAAGAGCGCAACGAATCATGCATCGCTCGGCTCGTGAATATCGGCGGGTTTTATCGACATACAAACCCTCCCCGATTTCGGCAACATGACAAGCCTGTTTTGTACGATGTCCGGAACGAAGCGAGGTGTTCCCGATGATTTCTTTCCCACCCCGGTTGCTTAATTGAGTTAGGAAAACTTTATCAACCAACCGGACGGTGTGAGGTGGTGCTGGTTTTCCCTGCTTCTTCTTTTCGTTTGGTGTAAATCCTTCGGCTCGGGTTAGTGTGCTGTTGGTGCTGTGGTAACGACATTTTAACGTAATTATATGCAATATATTAAATATAAAGCACCTCATAAAGCACAAATCAATTCCGATACTTAGTTCAAAAACATGTATTAATTATTCATAATTTTCTTGAAAACTGTATAAAACTTAACATACGAAATTATGCAAAATTTTAGATATGAAGATATCGAGCTCGTCTAACATTTTCATCGCTGTGAGCTATGTTTATATTTAAACACAAAACATAGTTTTCTTTCAAATATGCGTGAGAGTACTTTTCAAAAGCTGATTGGATACCCGAAATTTTGTAAGATGCTTCCATGTGAGCAGGATACAATTACATACATGAAAATATATCAATACAGCTACTAACAAAAGCTTAATTTCTTAAACGGTTAATTTACACGGTATAATCAGTTCATCACAACGTCATCAAACGTCGCTTATGTTCCGGCCCAAAATTGCCCGGAAAAAAAAGTCCTGTCAATCAAAACCGCTTGCTTCATCATGAATCAAAACAAGGTGCTAATGATTACTATCTACAATACAACGAACTGCGTGACCACCCGTGTATGAATGAGTCAAAAATCTGAATGAATATTTCAGGCAACAAAAAACACACACAAACAAACAAGCTACCGTATAACATTTACTCGCCACCGAACCGTTCCCGGAAGGGGATGGAAACAGTTTCCGTCAAACATGGAAAACCCCGAGGACACAAACAGTACGAGCCTGACACAACAACACAGAGGGGCGTCGGTTCGTCCAGTGGTTTATGTTTGCTTAAAAGTTAAATTGGTTTCCTCGTCGCACAAAATCAACAACACCGGGCTGTGAAGGTGGCGACACGGCTTCCCCTCCCCCTCCCCCCAAGTGCTCCCACTCCGCTGTGCAACCGTATGCAGACATACTACCTTGAACTTGGACCCGCCTCTTATCGAGCGTGCTTTTCTCCTTCGGCGAAGGATGGCTGCATTTTGAATGAAGTTCTAGCAGAGCGACGACAACACAGCATGCGTCAGTGACGGGGATCGATTTTCCCGGGCCCAACGTCCCATCCGCGGATGCTGATGATGATGATGAGGGCGCAGCGCTGAGTGCGCGCGTGAACTTCTTCCATGTGGAGGAGCAATAATGAACAACTCGCGACAGGTTTTCCACGAACGCGCCCGTCCGTGCCTCGAGGGCGTTCGATCGTTCGACCGCGGAAAGAGACTGATGTTCTGGTCGTGTCGACAAGAAACATGTTGCGAAGATGTAGGGTACATTTTTTGCCATGCTGGAAAATCTCAGAAGTGGGGAGGAGAAAAATCCAAACGTCCTCGAGGAAGTGGTTTCGGTACCTAGGAGTGGGATGTCCTAGCTAGCACTAGCAGCTCTGATTGCGCAAAAAGAACGAAAAGATGAAGTTACGCAACGAGAAATGAGACATTTAATTGCAATGCCGAGTTTATGGGGAATTCTCTCTACCAACGACACAGTATAAGCATGAAAAAGTAAAGCAGACAGAGTTTTCAAACATTTTATAAACAAAATGAAAACTATTTTATTGAAGTTTATAAAAAATAAGCTCGTTCAGTGGTTGATAACTATTATCTTAATCAGCAAGCTCGATCATTTCCGGAACGTACGCCCCAAGTGCTCATATGATGTGCATCACATCATCAGAAGATTGATTGATCACCCTATAAAATGATTAGCATTAATGTGCAGATGATCCAGCATTATCACTTCCAGCGTGGCCTATGCCATGTAAAACAAAATTGTTTAATGTATGTAAAAGTATTAGTAAATATTAGTAACGCAGTTGAATTAATTCGATGTTTATAGCAAAAGTTGTACATGGCCCGCAGGGCAAATTTAATATTTTTCTCACGCATTTTCGCGCTTAGTCGGAAACGTGTTTGATTTCTTAGAACCCCGTAAGCACTGCGCTCGGAATTGAAATTGATCAAATTACGACAACTCGACGAACGATCTCCGGTCGACGTGTTTCGTCTGCGGGTATGGCGATGCGTCTACTAGTTCGTATGCCGTGTTAGTAGCCTTTTATTTACCGCGGTTAATGCGAGCTGCACGACGTCTCTGACACATCAGCTCTGCACGGAAATCAATTTCTGTTATCTTCTGGGACGAACTCTGAGGTGATGGTGGTTTCGGTTTGGTTTCGCTTTTTGATTCTATAAGAGGTTTAGATAACTGAGGCCGACGCTTAATTTCCTATAGGTAACAAAGTAATGGTTACATAACGTAAGGTTTGGTATTGTTTGGGCTGCTTATAGGTGTTGATGTAAGTGATTATGGCGGTGGTGAAGAGAGTTGGATAATTCTAACAAGTTCCTATTTTCATTCAATGACATACTTTCGTCAACTGTTAAGACTCACTATCCCACTCGATATATAGTATACATGACAAAATCATGTTCAGTCGATATGTTCCTGATGCGTTTGCTTATTGCATAGTTTTTTATTTTATTTTTTCATATATAAAGATTTCTTCGACAATGTTTTGATAGTCCCTATGTCATGGAAATATTGGCATGAACGTTGGGTAATAATTATTTTATGAACTCTAAAATATTTATTTTGGCTACATACATTTTAATCCTGTCTGTTTTTTTTCCTTCGTATTTATTTGTTTTATTTCTTTTTCCTTCCATTGTGTTGTGTTTGTGACACATAATCGTTTTGAGTTAATGTGAACCAGTTTTGTTCTATTTCTTTTCTCCTTCTATTATCTATATATTCTGATTTTGTTGTAGATTTTTGTGTTTTTTCTTCTTTTTTGTTATTATTTTATTTAGATCTTTTTTTTTGTTATTATTGTTACATTTATTGTTGATTCGTGAATTATAATAAATAAATCAAAACAATAAATATATAAATATATATTTGATGGCCTTTTGCATTTATTTATATGCAGCCGAGAAGCGTAAACGACAACAGTTTTGGTTCCATTTCGTCATCGGCACCAACCGTCGGGTAGCTGGCTGCTGGGGCTGGCGCACCAACTTAAAATGCGGTCATGGTGTGGTTTGTTTATGACGGTGTTCAATTTTCTATTTCTTATACCATACAAAGCAATGCTGGCCTGCTTT
This sequence comes from Anopheles cracens, assembly GCA_002091845.1. Classification (NCBI taxonomy): domain Eukaryota; kingdom Metazoa; phylum Arthropoda; class Insecta; order Diptera; family Culicidae; genus Anopheles; species Anopheles cracens. The sequence continues at coordinate 9,972 of KZ069772.1, forward strand.
GCTACACGTTTACCCTGTATAGGGGTAGGAGATGGAAGGAGAGATCTGTGTAGTTGTGTGGTTCTCATAGTATGGATGTATCTGGGAAGGTGTCAATTGCTGTGAAGATTGGGGAAGGGTATGGTCTCGCATGTTATTGGAACCCTTTCATCTACTCTGCTCACTAGTTGTTTCAATACGAATCAAGAAAGAGAACGTGTAATTTCATAGATACTTGAAAATCGGATTCAGGTTCAGCCTAACCACTGATCATGTAACTGCATGTAATAATACTAGGTCTGCTAGTTTCGTGATGCTCCACCAACCGGTAGAGTACAATTGGATTTTGAAGTGTTTGGTAGGAAGTGATAATGCTGGATCATCTGCACATTAATGCTAATCATTTTATAGGGTGATCAATCAATCTTCTGATGATGTGATGCATACCCGCAGACGAAACACGTCGACCGGAGATCGTTCGTCGAGTTGTCGTAATTTGATCAATTTCAATTCCGAGCGCAGTGAGCCTCCCTGGTAAGGGGGCTCGGTGGGGGACGAGGTACTGTAATTTAAACGGCTTGCGGGAAACCATGCAAAGAAAATAGATAGCATTTTCTTCGAGCAGCTTTGGTACAAAGCTTTTCTTCAGCAAAGCATCCACCTCTGTAGGCTGCTCATCCTTGGCTTCTGTACGCTGTTTATACGGCAGCACCGAACAGACGCCTAATATATGGGCTAAACGTCTAGCATCAGCAAAACGAATCATCCTTCCGACCGGCGTTCATTTGTGCGTGTCGGAACACTTACCGCATCCCCGGCAGCCCACAGACACACACAGGATGGACATGGCCAATTAATGAGGTACTCCTGTCACTCGCCGGAAAGATATCGATCTTGGTCCTACTTAGCGATTCTAATGGCGTCGGTAATGCTAGCGAGCGAGAACGAGAGAAACGTGCGAACAGCACCGCCTTAGTTAGTAGCAGGGGGCGCAACTACAGCGTAAAAAAAAGCGCGCTTACAGACAAACCAGACTAGCCGCGCTGGAGCCGGTCGGTTCCTGCCACATGGAGGCGGGTAGGTGGTTCTTCAGCCACCGTCCTGGCATTGTTATGATCCAAAATAGCTGAACGAAGGACGTCCTCGTGCACGGGTAATTGGGTTATTGGCTGTTTCGTGCCGAGGCCAGAAAAAGTGAGGCCATCCGATCATCCATGTGGGCAAAAAATCATCCCCACGGCCCAACGAGGGGAGGAGTCTGGAGGTGGTGGAAACGATGGGACGTTTGGAGGCGATTCCCGGTAAACCCAATAGGTCGTAATCAAATTTACTGCCTAAATGGTGTAGGCTTCACATGATGAGAATTTCGGTGAGGCTGTGTACATCTCCCGCGTTCGGGAACCCTCTCGAAATATTGCGCATGAACTCTCGACAAGTAATAGGTGTGACGCGAACGGTGGGGAGTTGGGTTGCGTGGGAGCATACATCGAATGGAGCCCCTGTCATGCTTTTGACTATATAATCGATGCCGTTGGAGGGGGGGAGTTAAGGATGCGACCGAAAAAAAACACGTACTGAGATAATAATAACAATCCTGGACGGGAGGTCCTTATTGTCATTAAATCATATCTTTTCGTTCTACAAATACTGTTTGGAACGACATGGAACGTAGTTCTTATTGCTTATGGTATATGACTAATATTGATTTAACATATAATATGATATGCCTTTTTTAATGGGCATTACTGTCAAACGCTTAATATTTATGAGAAATGTCAGGCACTAAAATGAAAACAAATCTGTACAAATAATGTTAACTTATATTTTGAATAAGAGTTATGGCATGTAATTACATCATGTATTACTTTTTCAATCTGGTTAACATTTTTCTGACAGCTCATCTATGAACTAAAACATCTTATTTTCTATACTCAAAAATTATACTACGCCGAGGACATCACTCTGAATTGAACATTCCAACTGCATGATTTATCATCAATAACGCTGTTAAATTAAACATAGTGTTTTGTTTGTTCTC
>KZ069772.1:15315-25959 GCA_002091845.1 Anopheles cracens
TAATCCAATAATAGAAAACAAAAACAATCATGAAACACATTGCGCGAGGATGTGAATGTCATACTTATTTCCCAAAATCCAATTTTTATGATGGAAGTTCCCAATAACAAGCAACACATTGCTCCACCGTAATCGTATCCTTGAAACGATCGTTTCCACCCTTCGCATCCGCCGTTTGCAACATTCACCTTGCCAGGGTTGTGAGTTATGTTCAAATTTTCCACCCGATGCTTTAGCAGGGACCGGCGGAGCCGAGGATATAAATGATTGAAACTAATGGAACCGATTGAAACAGAGCGCCCTGCTGCAAGGATCGTCGCGCGAAGGGCTTCAAATGGTGGTGGCTGTTTTCGGTCAGGATGGAAACCTACGATAAAGGAAAACCAACGCCGGATGGTTTGCAATCTATTACACATTATTCCGAACAGCGCTTGCGAGTGACCGATGCAGAAGGAAAGTGCACGGATATGAGGGTGTATCGAGCTCTGCCAACCGTTAGTAATTCGGAACAGCTGCATACAGTTCTGACGAATCAATTTCCAAGAAAATAAGAGAAATACATTGGATGGATGTGTAATTGCCTTGCCACAAAGAACTTTTGCTCGATTTCTGAGAAATTAAATTCGATTACAAATGGGCTGATTGGCTCGAGAACAAACAAAACACTATGTTTAATTTAACAGCGTTATTGATGATAAATCATGCAGTTGGAATGTTCAATTCAGAGTGATGTCCTCGGCGTAGTATAATTTTTGAGTATAGAAAATAAGATGTTTTAGTTCATAGATGAGCTGTCAGAAAAATGTTAACCAGATTGAAAACATGCCATAACTCTTATTCAAAATATAAGTTAACAAATAAGGTTGCTTGATGAAATTAAACCAGGTATATGTGTAATAATCTTTAAAGATATTGTTATGTGTGATTGGTTGATGACAGGCTGTGTTGAATCGTAGCACATGGAATTTAGTTTCTCGGAATACATTACTTTTGCGCTTGCATTGTTATTGTTAATGTATGTTTGTAAGTGTTTTAGATTTTTTGACAGATGAATTGTTATAGATAAAGCGGAAGAAGAAATAGAAAAAATATAACATAATTTTAGATGAACGCTAAACGTGTTTTGAAACGCAATAACTACAATTAATACCAGCACAATATCGACGTTTTTGTTTTTTTTTAAAGTAAAACAAATAGTATCATAAGATAAACAGTCACTATTCCATATTTGACACAAATCCTGTATTAATCCAATAATAGAAAACAAAAACAATCATGAAACACATTGCGCGAGGATGTGAATGTCATACTTATTTCCCAAAATCCAATTTTTATGATGGAAGTTCCCAATAACAAGCAACACGTTGCTCCAACGTAATCGTATCCTTGAAACGATCGTTTCCACCCTTCGCATCCGCCGTTTGCAACATTCACCTTGCCAGGGTTGTGAGTTATGTTCAAATTTTCCACCCGATGCTTTAGCAGGGACCGGCGGAGCCGAGGATATAAATGATTGAAACTAATGGAACCGATTGAAACAGAGCGCCCTGCTGCAAGGATCGTCGCGCGAAGGGCTTCAAATGGTGGTGGCTGTTTTCGGTCAGGATGGAAACCTACGATAAAGGAAAACCAACGCCGGATGGTTTGCAATCTATTACACATTATTCCGAACAGCGCTTGCGAGTGACCGATGCAGAAGGAAAGTGCACGGATATGAGGGTGTATCGAGCTCTGCCAACCGTTAGTAATTCGGAACAGCTGCATACAGTTCTGACGAATCAATTTCCAAGAAAATAAGAGAAATACATTGGATGGATGTGTAATTGCCTTGCCACAAAGAACTTTTGCTCGATTTCTGAGAAATTAAATTCGATTACAAATGGGCTGATTGGCTCGAGAACAAACAAAACACTATGTTTAATTTAACAGCGTTATTGATGATAAATCATGCAGTTGGAATGTTCAATTCAGAGTGATGTCCTCGGCGTAGTATAATTTTTGAGTATAGAAAATAAGATGTTTTAGTTCATAGATGAGCTGTCAGAAAAATGTTAACCAGATTGAAAACATGCCATAACTCTTATTCAAAATATAAGTTAACATTATATGTACAGATTTGTTTTCATTTTAGTATCTGACATTTCTCATAAATATTAAGCGTTTGACAGTAATGCCCATTAAAAAAGGCATATCATATTATATGTTAAATCAATATCAGTCATATACCATAAGCAATAAGAACTACGTTCCATGTCGTTCCAAACAGTATTTGTAGAACGAAAAGATATGATTTAATGACAATAAGGACCTCCCGTCCAGGATTGTTATTATTATCTCAGTACGTTTTTTTTCGGTCGCATCCTTAACTCCCCCCCTCCAACGGCATCGATTATATAGTCAAAAGCATGACAGGGGCTCCATTCGATGTATGCTCCCACGCAACCCCACTCCCCACCGTTCGCGTCACACCTACCTATTACTTGTCGAGAGTTCATGCGCAATATTTCGAGAGGGTTCCCGAACGCGGGAGATGTACACAGCCTCACCGAAATTCTCATCATGTGAAGCCTACACCATTTAGGCAGTAAATTTGATTACGACCTATTGGGTTTACCGGGAATCGCCTCCAAACGTCCCATCGTTTCCACCACCTCCAGACTCCTCCCCTCGTTGGGCCGTGGGGATGATTTTTTGCCCACATGGATGATCGGATGGCCTCACTTTTTCTGGCCTCGGCACGAAACAGCCAATAACCCAATTACCCGTGCACGAGGACGTCCTTCGTTCAGCTATTTTGGATCATAACAATGCCAGGACGGTGGCTGAAGAACCACCTACCCGCCTCCATGTGGCAGGAACCGACCGGCTCCAGCGCGGCTAGTCTGGTTTGTCTGTAAGCGCGCTTTTTTTTACGCTGTAGTTGCGCCCCCTGCTACTAACTAAGGCGGTGCTGTTCGCACGTTTCTCTCGTTCTCGCTCGCTAGCATTACCGACGCCATTAGAATCGCTAAGTAGGACCAAGATCGATATCTTTCCGGCGAGTGACAGGAGTACCTCATTAATTGGCCATGTCCATCCTGTGTGTGTCTGTGGGCTGCCGGGGATGCGGTAAGTGTTCCGACACGCACAAATGAACGCCGGTCGGAAGGATGATTCGTTTTGCTGATGCTAGACGTTTAGCCCATATATTAGGCGTCTGTTCGGTGCTGCCGTATAAACAGCGTACAGAAGCCAAGGATGAGCAGCCTACAGAGGTGGATGCTTTGCTGAAGAAAAGCCATAATTCTAATTAGATAACTCCAGCCGAGGGCGCTTCACGATGTGAGTGGCGTCGACCATCAACGTCAACTGCTCACGAACGTTTACTGCTCTTGAAAAGAAATAGAATATGCTAAAGAAAGGATGGCTTTTGGCATACTTTGAAAACGTATGGAGTTCCTTTTTTTATTGGAAGTTTGAAAATGCACGATGGTGCGTGTAGAAGTGTTCGGCACATGCAATGGCATGGAATCGTCACAGATCCTGGTGGCAGCAGCAAGGTTTTGGGTTTACAGAATCATTTAAAGAGTAATTCCAAATCAAGAAGTTTACAGGCTTGAAATCGCCCACTTTGATAGTTCCGTCGATTGTTTGATTTAAGGATAGGAAAAATTGAAAAAATAACCAGTATATATACAACAAAAGTAATAGTATTATATGCAATTATATGCAATATATTATATGCAATATATTAAATATAAAGCACCTCATAAAGCACAAATCAATTCCGATACTTAGTTCAAAAACATGTATTAATTATTCATAATTTTCTTGAAAACTGTATAAAACTTAACATACGAAATTATGCAAAATTTTAGATATGAAGATATCGAGCTCGTCTAACATTTTCATCGCTGTGAGCTATGTTTATATTTAAACACAAAACATAGTTTTCTTTCAAATATGCGTGAGAGTACTTTTCAAAAGCTGATTGGATACCCGAAATTTTGTAAGATGCTTCCATGTGAGCAGGATACAATTACATACATGAAAATATATCAATACAGCTACTAACAAAAGCTTAATTTCTTAAACGGTTAATTTACACGGTATAATCAGTTCATCACAACGTCATCAAACGTCGCTTATGTTCCGGCCCAAAATTGCCCGGAAACGCCTCACATCAAAGAAGGTGGTTCACACAAAGCGTAAAGAACGTTAGGTATATCTCACTAATCATGTCACTCCTCTGCTACTCCATCGCACCTTCGGGTTAGGACATTTAGCGGGCATGTCCCACCAACGCAAGCTGCGTCATGAGGCGCGTTTTACCAGACGAAAACAGGCACTTCTTCATAGCGGGAAGAAACCACGGCGTCGTGAATAATAACGCACCAGCGTGCAAAATAAACTCGCTGATGGGAAGATAAGAAACAGCACCTCCTCTGGCAAGGATAATCGCGTGCGCCGGCGAACAGGCGGCTGTTTGCTTTCCCGCATAGAGCGTCCCACGCACTGAAGGCACGATTACCAGGCTGTTCAAGGACAGGCGCCTGCTTAGTTCCCACCGTGAAGCTGTAGTGCTTCTTTTGGTGAGGAAGTGTCTATAGGAAATTGATCGAATTAGTGTCATACTGTGCAACCTGAGCCATCCGACGATGACGGTGGGAGCAATTTTAATATCCAAAGTAGAGCGGCCGAGAAGACATTGTTCGGTTATTAAACGCGTTAGCGCATACACCGATTGAGATTGATGATCACATTAATGACATTCGAAACTTACTACTCGTATCCGCCGTACACGGCCACTGGATACGTGCATACTTCCAGGCGCTAAGAGCGCAACGAATCATGCATCGCTCGGCTCGTGAATATCGGCGGGTTTTATCGACATACAAACCCTCCCCGATTTCGGCAACATGACAAGCCTGTTTTGTACGATGTCCGGAACGAAGCGAGGTGTTCCCGATGATTTCTTTCCCACCCCGGTTGCTTAATTGAGTTAGGAAAACTTTATCAACCAACCGGACGGTGTGAGGTGGTGCTGGTTTTCCCTGCTTCTTCTTTTCGTTTGGTGTAAATCCTTCGGCTCGGGTTAGTGTGCTGTTGGTGCTGTGGTAACGACATTTTAACGTGACATGAGGGTAACATGGAACCCGTCCTCACTCATTCGAATGGAATGGAACGAAATTGTCATGACAGGATAAGTAGATCGTCCGTCAGATTCGTTCACGCTTTGGAGCAAGCGGATTCATTCGCCAGGATTGTATCGGTAGTTGCCATATAGAGAGAATTCGATAATCGATTTGTGGCACGCAACCAACTGCAAACACGGCTGGAAAAGGCCCGTAGAGTAGAATGCAATACCGATCCATTCTTTTGTGGAAAAAGGAAACAGTAGAGAAAAGTTCACCGCCGTACGGTTCTGGGAATTTTCAATACTGCTGAGGTGACGTTGAAATGGTCCCGAAAATCCAAAGAAAACTGGGAGTGGCGTCTTTGGTTGTGAATCAATTAGATCTGATCGATCGGCAAAGAAAAGTTAAACATCGCTCACTGAAATGCTCACAGTCCCACCATTCATCTCACTTCGTTCGTGCTCGAGAACTTCCCAACAAAGTGGCAACTTCACTTTCGCCAACTTACCGTCACACACCTGCCAGAAATGACCTCGTCAAATTCGAGATGTGTTCATAATTTCCGGGGAAATGTATTTTATTTGCTTTTTGTACCGCATTTCGCTGTTCACCGGGAAGCAACTGGAGCAATAGGACATTTAGCGGGCATGTCCCACCAACGCAAGCTGCGTCATGAGGCGCGTTTTACCAGACGAAAACAGGCACTTCTTCATAGCGGGAAGAAACCACGGCGTCGTGAATAATAACGCACCAGCGTGCAAAATAAACTCGCTGATGGGAAGATAAGAAACAGCACCTCCTCTGGCAAGGATAATCGCGTGCGCCGGCGAACAGGCGGCTGTTTGCTTTCCCGCATAGAGCGTCCCACGCACTGAAGGCACGATTACCAGGCTGTTCAAGGACAGGCGCCTGCTTAGTTCCCACCGTGAAGCTGTAGTGCTTCTTTTGGTGAGGAAGTGTCTATAGGAAATTGATCGAATTAGTGTCATACTGTGCAACCTGAGCCATCCGACGATGACGGTGGGAGCAATTTTAATATCCAAAGTAGAGCGGCCGAGAAGACATTGTTCGGTTATTAAACGCGTTAGCGCATACACCGATTGAGATTGATGATCACATTAATGACATTCGAAACTTACTACTCGTATCCGCCGTACACGGCCACTGGATACGTGCATACTTCCAGGCGCTAAGAGCGCAACGAATCATGCATCGCTCGGCTCGTGAATATCGGCGGGTTTTATCGACATACAAACCCTCCCCGATTTCGGCAACATGACAAGCCTGTTTTGTACGATGTCCGGAACGAAGCGAGGTGTTCCCGATGATTTCTTTCCCACCCCGGTTGCTTAATTGAGTTAGGAAAACTTTATCAACCAACCGGACGGTGTGAGGTGGTGCTGGTTTTCCCTGCTTCTTCTTTTCGTTTGGTGTAAATCCTTCGGCTCGGGTTAGTGTGCTGTTGGTGCTGTGGTAACGACATTTTAACGTAATTATATGCAATATATTAAATATAAAGCACCTCATAAAGCACAAATCAATTCCGATACTTAGTTCAAAAACATGTATTAATTATTCATAATTTTCTTGAAAACTGTATAAAACTTAACATACGAAATTATGCAAAATTTTAGATATGAAGATATCGAGCTCGTCTAACATTTTCATCGCTGTGAGCTATGTTTATATTTAAACACAAAACATAGTTTTCTTTCAAATATGCGTGAGAGTACTTTTCAAAAGCTGATTGGATACCCGAAATTTTGTAAGATGCTTCCATGTGAGCAGGATACAATTACATACATGAAAATATATCAATACAGCTACTAACAAAAGCTTAATTTCTTAAACGGTTAATTTACACGGTATAATCAGTTCATCACAACGTCATCAAACGTCGCTTATGTTCCGGCCCAAAATTGCCCGGAAACGCCTCACATCAAAGAAGGTGGTTCACACAAAGCGTAAAGAACGTTAGGTATATCTCACTAATCATGTCACTCCTCTGCTACTCCATCGCACCTTCGGGTTAGGACATTTAGCGGGCATGTCCCACCAACGCAAGCTGCGTCATGAGGCGCGTTTTACCAGACGAAAACAGGCACTTCTTCATAGCGGGAAGAAACCACGGCGTCGTGAATAATAACGCACCAGCGTGCAAAATAAACTCGCTGATGGGAAGATAAGAAACAGCACCTCCTCTGGCAAGGATAATCGCGTGCGCCGGCGAACAGGCGGCTGTTTGCTTTCCCGCATAGAGCGTCCCACGCACTGAAGGCACGATTACCAGGCTGTTCAAGGACAGGCGCCTGCTTAGTTCCCACCGTGAAGCTGTAGTGCTTCTTTTGGTGAGGAAGTGTCTATAGGAAATTGATCGAATTAGTGTCATACTGTGCAACCTGAGCCATCCGACGATGACGGTGGGAGCAATTTTAATATCCAAAGTAGAGCGGCCGAGAAGACATTGTTCGGTTATTAAACGCGTTAGCGCATACACCGATTGAGATTGATGATCACATTAATGACATTCGAAACTTACTACTCGTATCCGCCGTACACGGCCACTGGATACGTGCATACTTCCAGGCGCTAAGAGCGCAACGAATCATGCATCGCTCGGCTCGTGAATATCGGCGGGTTTTATCGACATACAAACCCTCCCCGATTTCGGCAACATGACAAGCCTGTTTTGTACGATGTCCGGAACGAAGCGAGGTGTTCCCGATGATTTCTTTCCCACCCCGGTTGCTTAATTGAGTTAGGAAAACTTTATCAACCAACCGGACGGTGTGAGGTGGTGCTGGTTTTCCCTGCTTCTTCTTTTCGTTTGGTGTAAATCCTTCGGCTCGGGTTAGTGTGCTGTTGGTGCTGTGGTAACGACATTTTAACGTGACATGAGGGTAACATGGAACCCGTCCTCACTCATTCGAATGGAATGGAACGAAATTGTCATGACAGGATAAGTAGATCGTCCGTCAGATTCGTTCACGCTTTGGAGCAAGCGGATTCATTCGCCAGGATTGTATCGGTAGTTGCCATATAGAGAGAATTCGATAATCGATTAAAAAAGTCCTGTCAATCAAAACCGCTTGCTTCATCATGAATCAAAACAAGGTGCTAATGATTACTATCTACAATACAACGAACTGCGTGACCACCCGTGTATGAATGAGTCAAAAATCTGAATGAATATTTCAGGCAACAAAAAACACACACAAACAAACAAGCTACCGTATAACATTTACTCGCCACCGAACCGTTCCCGGAAGGGGATGGAAACAGTTTCCGTCAAACATGGAAAACCCCGAGGACACAAACAGTACGAGCCTGACACAACAACACAGAGGGGCGTCGGTTCGTCCAGTGGTTTATGTTTGCTTAAAAGTTAAATTGGTTTCCTCGTCGCACAAAATCAACAACACCGGGCTGTGAAGGTGGCGACACGGCTTCCCCTCCCCCTCCCCCCAAGTGCTCCCACTCCGCTGTGCAACCGTATGCAGACATACTACCTTGAACTTGGACCCGCCTCTTATCGAGCGTGCTTTTCTCCTTCGGCGAAGGATGGCTGCATTTTGAATGAAGTTCTAGCAGAGCGACGACAACACAGCATGCGTCAGTGACGGGGATCGATTTTCCCGGGCCCAACGTCCCATCCGCGGATGCTGATGATGATGATGAGGGCGCAGCGCTGAGTGCGCGCGTGAACTTCTTCCATGTGGAGGAGCAATAATGAACAACTCGCGACAGGTTTTCCACGAACGCGCCCGTCCGTGCCTCGAGGGCGTTCGATCGTTCGACCGCGGAAAGAGACTGATGTTCTGGTCGTGTCGACAAGAAACATGTTGCGAAGATGTAGGGTACATTTTTTGCCATGCTGGAAAATCTCAGAAGTGGGGAGGAGAAAAATCCAAACGTCCTCGAGGAAGTGGTTTCGGTACCTAGGAGTGGGATGTCCTAGCTAGCACTAGCAGCTCTGATTGCGCAAAAAGAACGAAAAGATGAAGTTACGCAACGAGAAATGAGACATTTAATTGCAATGCCGAGTTTATGGGGAATTCTCTCTACCAACGACACAGTATAAGCATGAAAAAGTAAAGCAGACAGAGTTTTCAAACATTTTATAAACAAAATGAAAACTATTTTATTGAAGTTTATAAAAAATAAGCTCGTTCAGTGGTTGATAACTATTATCTTAATCAGCAAGCTCGATCATTTCCGGAACGTACGCCCCAAGTGCTCATATGATGTGCATCACATCATCAGAAGATTGATTGATCACCCTATAAAATGATTAGCATTAATGTGCAGATGATCCAGCATTATCACTTCCAGCGTGGCCTATGCCATGTAAAACAAAATTGTTTAATGTATGTAAAAGTATTAGTAAATATTAGTAACGCAGTTGAATTAATTCGATGTTTATAGCAAAAGTTGTACATGGCCCGCAGGGCAAATTTAATATTTTTCTCACGCATTTTCGCGCTTAGTCGGAAACGTGTTTGATTTCTTAGAACCCCGTAAGGAGTCACACAAAAAAATCAATTTATAACACAAGTTTAACTATTCCACTGCGCTCGGAATTGAAATTGATCAAATTACGACAACTCGACGAACGATCTCCGGTCGACGTGTTTCGTCTGCGGGTATGGCGATGCGTCTACTAGTTCGTATGCCGTGTTAGTAGCCTTTTATTTACCGCGGTTAATGCGAGCTGCACGACGTCTCTGACACATCAGCTCTGCACGGAAATCAATTTCTGTTATCTTCTGGGACGAACTCTGAGGTGATGGTGGTTTCGGTTTGGTTTCGCTTTTTGATTCTATAAGAGGTTTAGATAACTGAGGCCGACGCTTAATTTCCTATAGGTAACAAAGTAATGGTTACATAACGTAAGGTTTGGTATTGTTTGGGCTGCTTATAGGTGTTGATGTAAGTGATTATGGCGGTGGTGAAGAGAGTTGGATAATTCTAACAAGTTCCTATTTTCATTCAATGACATACTTTCGTCAACTGTTAAGACTCACTATCCCACTCGATATATAGTATACATGACAAAATCATGTTCAGTCGATATGTTCCTGATGCGTTTGCTTATTGCATAGTTTTTTATTTTATTTTTTCATATATAAAGATTTCTTCGACAATGTTTTGATAGTCCCTATGTCATGGAAATATTGGCATGAACGTTGGGTAATAATTATTTTATGAACTCTAAAATATTTATTTTGGCTACATACATTTTAATCCTGTCTGTTTTTTTTCCTTCGTATTTATTTGTTTTATTTCTTTTTCCTTCCATTGTGTTGTGTTTGTGACACATAATCGTTTTGAGTTAATGTGAACCAGTTTTGTTCTATTTCTTTTCTCCTTCTATTATCTATATATTCTGATTTTGTTGTAGATTTTTGTGTTTTTTCTTCTTTTTTGTTATTATTTTATTTAGATCTTTTTTTTTGTTATTATTGTTACATTTATTGTTGATTCGTGAATTATAATAAATAAATCAAAACAATAAATATATAAATAT
>KZ069774.1:21811-33043 GCA_002091845.1 Anopheles cracens
GGTGCCTGACGGTGACGGTGGCAATCGATTTCAATTGGCTGTGCCATACCTTGCGCCGACCGAATGTGGCTGATTGGATTATGAGGCCGGCTTGTTTGGACACACGAAGCGAAACGTATGGGCAACTCGGCCGACTCAAGCAAGGAATCAAAGCAAAGCAGAACAGACTGTTTCAGCATAATATTATCCTAGTCACGACACTAGAAGGAATCACAGGACACGAGCAACAAAAAAAGCTCCAGAAAACAATCGTCAGCCAAATCATCACTGAATACCTAATCATGTCGAGGTTTAGCCGACGTTGTGAAGCTGGTCGCTGCTTCCGACCCAATCGCATCTGGCACCATCTGCCAATCTTCATACCCGGTGTTGATGAGGGTATGCGTTGCTGCCGAACACGCTACAATTTCGTGTTTGTCAGCACTCACCATTTCACCGTAAGATTGAACTAGGATCCGCCACATCATCTGCGACGTACGCACACACTCGCACACACACACATGAGAAGCCGCTGAATCATTCGGAATCGCTCAAGAGCATCTTCAGCGGAGGCGACACACTGCACAAAGCTATGATTGATGCCATCACATACTTCGAATCAACCGCGCTGGGATGAAACATGAAGCGTGGCCCGACAACAGCGAAAGTCATCAATGTCATCGATGATCACGCAAAACCGTCACCCTTCGTACCAACCGCTTCGTATCACGGCTGGTGTGTGTGTGTGTGCGTGTGACTTTGGTTTAAAGTTAAATCGAGCAGTTATTCTTCCGCACCCGATAAGCGCTACCCGAAACCATCACACGCACACACTCACTCGAGTTGAGCAGTAAAACTTTGGAAGGATGTCGTTAAATTAAACGATTTATGATGTCTTACCCGGTGGGGCAAATGATTTTTGGGAACTCAACCCGCAACGACCCACCCTACGTGTGTGAGAGTTTATGGTGGTGATGGTGGTTGGGTTTCTTTAAGGGTGATAAATTTATCTTGGATTAGTTAGGTCAGTGTGTGCCACGAAGAGGAAGAAGCTTTGATGGTAAAAGTTCCTATGATTTATGTCCCTGGAATCCACACATTTGTCTAGAGAACAGGACGTCCTGTGTGCGAGTGAGGTTTAATTCAATTTTGCAAAAGAAAGATAATAAAACTTGCACGTCGTCGTATTCTTTGAAATTAATTCAGTAACAGCCCAATTAAAATCCAATAAATTGTTATATTTTTCGTACAGTTAACCGCCGAGTTTCCAAAACAGCAAATGACACCTGATTTGTCGATGAGTATCTAACATGCTATATGTTCCGATACCTCACCTCAAAAACCCATACATGCACAGGTACGGGACAACGCCTACCAACATACTTGCCACCGCAACAAAGCAACGTAAAGCGTTTTGCACCGCTGCCAACGAAAGCTGCCACTACCTGCCGTAAAAGAAATCGTTGGCCATTATGACCATCTTTTAAGCATTGCCGGGAAAGATAACGCAATAAGAGCTGCGCGTTCAGCGTCGACCGGGTTGAGGCGACGCAGCGCATAAACTAGTTTACTCTTTGCATTTGACCTTCTTTGCCCAACTTTACGACCACGGGTGTAGAAGCCACACTTTCATTTCGAGTAGTAGTAGTAGTAGTTCCAACTACTTTGCAAGCCGCAGTAAACCTCGTGCCTCATGGTTATCGCTTTTAATGGCCACTCTAGCTGTGGCTGTGGTTGTGCCGATGCTTGGGGTCATACCGTGACTCTCCGTAAATTTCCAGTTGACAGTTCTACTACTTTTGATCTCTCTCGCTCTCTGCATTCGTTCACACGCAACCAGGTATCTCGTTCATCTTGGCGCGATAGTATCTGTGCTGCTGGATTTGATAAGAAAAAAAAACAGGGTTTTACCAGTCTCCCTCCGTTGCAGAGCCCTATTTGAGAGATTAATCCAATAACAATGCTGCTTCCAGTGCAACACGAATGTGATTCATTAAACATGCATAAATTTCTCCGTCATTTGCTACGAAGTACCGGGCGTCTCCATGTCGAAATTTTCCTCACGATGGAGACGCCTGGTATCCCAATTGAAACTAAATTTTAGATCAATACTGTCCACAGTCCGACACAGTTCTCTTTGACCTTCGCCGATGTGTGTAGTACAGTGGAGAAGTGTGTCGTTTTCCCTTACCCCGTCCGTACACCCTAACGCGCACCGCAACAAAACGACATCACAGAAACAAACACGGAATGCATTATGCAGTATCAAATTCATAACCCATTAGTCTCTGACTCACCCCCCCATTTAGACGCCAACGCGCACACACATCGCAATAAAGAGCACACTCATTGCGCTACTGGCTCCGGGCTGACATCTGCCGTTGCACGACGATCGCAGCAGGCAACAGCCGCACAACACAGCACAAAAGGCAAACTGGCCGCTGGCCGGCGAAAAGCGGAAAACTTTCCACTCAATTAGAGCATCCAATAAAACTTATCATCATCGCTATGATACGCTCATCTCTTGGCGTTCTTTTATTTTTCTTTAATTTTTCACTTCCCACCCAGCCCCCCCCCCCCAGGGCTGGCTTCTTTCTCTAATCGTCAATAGGAAAAACTTTTCTTTCGGAGCATGTTTTTTTTTCAAAATCCTCCTCCCCTCCGTGTGTATCAAGTTGTTCGTTGGTTTTCTCGGTACTGCTCACTGCCTTAATTTCCTCCACTTGGCACCTTTCCGGCGGCCGTACGAAACAGCGTGATAGCAGCGCAAATGTGTTTTCTTTCTCTCAGAAAATTGCACAAAATTGCCCCCCATCAAACAACTCCCTGCTGGGGCGGTTCGCTCGGCAAGATCGCTACGGTTTAGTGGCACAATTTAGCGCACGAATAAATTCTCGCAACTGTTCACTTCTCACAGCTTACGAGATGGAGGGAACGCGGAAAGCGAGCGACGCGAGTCACGGTACGGATAACGTCGATGATGAGAATGATTGTGTCCCGTTTCGTACGAACAGCGCAGAGCAGAACAAGGCGGCTCAGGATGGAAGAAAACACTACGATAGTCCATCCCACCCGCTGGTTGCGTAACCGACAGAGCGGCCGGTGCGTTTTTGCTGCATTTGCTCTTGTTTTTCCCTCCCCCCCCCCCCCCCCCCCCCCCCAGGGCTGGCTTCTTTCTCTAATCGTCAATAGGAAAAACTTTTCTTTCGGAGCATGTTTTTTTTTCAAAATCCTCCTCCCCTCCGTGTGTATCAAGTTGTTCGTTGGTTTTCTCGGTACTGCTCACTGCCTTAATTTCCTCCACTTGGCACCTTTCCGGCGGCCGTACGAAACAGCGTGATAGCAGCGCAAATGTGTTTTCTTTCTCTCAGAAAATTGCACAAAATTGCCCCCCATCAAACAACTCCCTGCTGGGGCGGTTCGCTCGGCAAGATCGCTACGGTTTAGTGGCACAATTTAGCGCACGAATAAATTCTCGCAACTGTTCACTTCTCACAGCTTACGAGATGGAGGGAACGCGGAAAGCGAGCGACGCGAGTCACGGTACGGATATCGCCGATGATGAGAATGATTGTGTCCCGTTTCGTACGAACAGCGCAGAGCAGAGCAAGGTGGCTCAGGGTGGAAGAAAACACTACGATATCCACCATCAAATGGAATGGTATCGTTAGTCGGAGCTCGGGAACAGTACATCCGCAATTCGGTAGGAAAAATTGCTGGGAAAATCTGCCCTAAACCGTCCGCGCTCTCCTACTCAGGCCAACTATCCCAAGACTGATTGGCGAAGGCGTCGCAAACGACGCCGATGCTGTGTTCATGTTCCTCCATCCGAAACCCCGTAAATGCATCGTGCATCGTACCGAGGCACGTCGGATAAATCCATCCCGGGCGCTCGATTCAATACACAACGAGCTATCGGTTGTGTAAATACTGCCTGATAGGTTTTACCATCACCACCACCACCACCACCACCACCACCACCACCACCACCACCACCACCACCACCACCACCACCACCACCACCACCACCACCACCACCACCACCACCACCACCACCACCACCACCACCACCACCACCACCACCACCACCACCACCACCACCACCACCACCACCACCACCACCACCACCACCACCACCACCACCACCACCACCACCACCACCACCACCACAACCACCATCCACTACCATCCGGTACATCGGCAAAAAGGGCAATTCTCGTGTCCCATTCGATGTGGGTGAAGTTGTGTAAAAGTGGGTTAAATGTAAAATTTATTCTATTGACAGCGAGGCACAACTACTTAATGGTGCCGTTATGCTATGTCGAACTGTCGGTAGAGTCGCTTATTTTCTCTGCACGCCTTCTGCCACTCGTTCGGCATCTGGCTGTCCCCGACAGGACCGGGTGAGGTAAAACATATCACGACCCAGATGCGAGCCGATCCTTCAAGTCCACGGTGGAAGATTTAATGGGTGTTTGGTACAGTGACGCTCGAAGAAAGAGCCAATTTTATTTTAAACTGGTTGATATTATTGTTTTCTTTGCCACCTGTTGGAACAGTAATACACATAAAAATTGAGGAAAAATGTAAATACTACTGTACTTTACTCAATTTTTCTAACTTTGTCTACGAATATTACTGACTATATGGTATTAATTTTAGTGTGTATAGTCCTCAAACGGTACTTCATTTTTTTCTTATGATTGTCCTCGTTGCACCTAATATTATGATTTTAAATGGTACTAGACACTAAAACTAGTATTATATTTAGAAAAAAACATTTAAACTATTTGCAAAAACTACAAAAGAATTATTAAACTAACACTAGCTATTTCATTACTTGAATTGGTCGCAATTTGTTTTTTTGCAAAATTTGATTTTTGCGAAATTTGATTTTTGCTCAACGATTTTTGCTTAGATAAAATGTTTGTTTATTTAGAAAAATAATGAAATTGCTCTTAAGCGTTTCTATTGATATGATTTTTTATTGTCAAACGTTAATCGAAAAATGGTTTAAAAGTTTCTTTTCAAGTTATCTTTCAAAGCAGACGTTTTATAAAGTAATCTAATCAATTTTTGAAGAAACTAAGTATTTTAGTATGTGAAAAGTGTCACAAATACATACAAAATTCTAAACAGAAACATTTGCACATATAATATACACGTATAAAAATACACTTTAATGACTATTTGTCCATCTTCTAAACAATTCAATCCAAGCGTGCTATCGCATCCCGCGTCATCGCATCGCGGAACACACTGTAGACGCTGCAATCCATGCATGCAGCTCGTTTACACGAATAACAAATGGATGGATTTATTTCGGGTGCATCCAACGGCGAGACCGCGACCGATCCCGTGCTCGTCACCCTACGACCGTGATGAAATCAGACAAACGACCCGATTCTTCGACGCTCGATCGTTATGAAGCACCACCGTTTACCATCGATCCTCACTCCCGCCCATCAGTGCGTTCAAAACGCATCCACCACGCCGGGTGGCAGAAACAATCGCAGGCCAACCGGGGGCGGTAAATGTGCGAAAATACATTTTTATTACCATAATAAAATTGAACGGACGGTGCGCTCCCGTCGCTCCCGGCACGGCCATCCGCATTGGCCCTTCGGTCTGCAGGGCACGAGGCCCTACAGGTTCGATACTTTAATATTTTGCCATCATCGCATCGAATCTCGTGCACGCGGGGTCCGATGCTCCAATGTGTGGTGATAGAAAATAAAGCGAAAAACGAAACCTCTCCTAGCTCGCCCAAAACTCACCCGAGCGGCTATGTCGATGGCCGTTCCGAGAAAACGCGAACAACGAGTGTAGGATTATCTTGTTTTTGTATCGTGTTCGGTTCACCCGCTGTGAGCACGATAAAGAGGATGATGATGATGGAAGGCTCACTGGTCGGGTAAATATAGCACCGCCCGAGCGGGGAAAAACATGGAAGCCACCTTCTGCGGGAACGGTCGGTAGAAGGTGCATAGAACTCTACACTGGCCCGGTCGCTCGTACAAACGCAACCCGTAAAACATGTTCGCTCGCTCTGCTATAAACTCTAGCTCCAGCCCAAGGAAGCTTGTGCTGAAAATGCCAAAATAAATCCCCAACATCACAAACACACACACACAAAAAAACAACTCCATAAAGACCAGCCGATTCCACTGGGCCAACCTGCCGGTCAAGCAGCACACTTTCTCTTTCACTTCACGCAGCAGTTTCGCCGCTGGTGCGCCGCAGCGATGGCTCTTGAGCGCCGATAAAAAGGAGATCGTGAGATCACCCCGACCACCTGCCCCGTGCCGTAAAACGTGAAAACACCCCTTTGAAGACAACAACAACAAAAAACAAAAACGCTGAGCCATTGCAAGATTACGAGTTTATTGTGTTTGTAATGGAATCCAATTCTGTTTACGAGTTTATGAGCGTCCGTCCGCTGGCTGCATTTTACACAGCCCACTGGATAGATGCCCGGCCACGGCACGGTTCGGTTAGCGCTGCAACCGGAACGTTCGAAACAGTTAAACTTTGTTCCGGTGACAAATTGCTGGCCCCGGCCGGTGACTTGAGGGACGCGGGTTAGCGGGTCAGTGCGCCTAATGGATAAAGTTTTCTACCGTGCCTGCCAACCATTGGCCGCGCGGCGCGCGCTGTTGCCGTGTTGTGTTCTTTTGAAGTGGAAATTGACCTGGTCCAGACGCAACGTGATGGTCGGTGCGTCGCTGCAGGTCACAGCGCGCGGAGTCAGTGTAGCTGTCACGCAATTTTGCGGGAAGGAATATTAAAAATTATTTGATGTTGTAGCAAAACAAAATGCTCAATGAACGCCATTACACATTTTGAAACTTTTACTAATGAAGATGAAATGTGAGGCGATAACAGAAAAAGTTTGGGAGTCATGAGTATATCAAAAGTAACATCCCTCGGTTATGTATCAAGAGGTAAAGGGACACATTTATTTTATACAATTTATCTGTCGAACTGTACACATAATCTGGTGTTAAAAAGTGTCGAAACATTCAAACCATACGTCTGAGAACAAATCGAATGGCACGAGACGATAATATTTGTTAAAATATTGTTGCACATATTGACAGTAATGTTGCAGAACAATATTATTGTATATTTTATCGTTCCTTTTTTACATATACCAACGGGTTTAAAGTGATTTTGTTAAATGCTTTTCATTTGTATTTTCTCAATAATATATGACTATATTATGTTAAAATGTATTGATACTCAAAGCATACTAACAAGCTTCTTAAGCAGATAAATTTATTATGCCTGTATTATTATTATAATTATGCATTATAAATCAGGCAAATCTTTAACACAAATTGGGAAAAATCGGAAAAGAAATATATTTTTATTTATGCAAAAATGTCCTGTTTTGCCTTATTTTTTTACTTTTGTTGTCTTTTAATTATTTTCCATCGTGAGTGCTAACCATACTCTTATCAGTTATTTAGAAGGAAATACGTTTTTGGAGTAAAAAGTTGTATCACTGTACTTTATAAAAACGATTGGTCAAATACAAAAAAATCGGCATAAAGGAGTCCAATATTATATTGACAATTGCGTCAGGAGGAAGAAATATTGACCAAAATTCTCAGTTTATTTATTATTCGAAGGATACCTTGGACAAAAATGGATGACAAATAGAAGCGGTTGGATAGTAAAACGAACCTTAATCAAATCTTCAATAGTTTTTGAGCATGCTTCTTCGCAAGTTTTTCCACGAACGATGGAAACCTCATTGGGCTAAATTTACTTGTTATATTTATCAAAGATTGCAATCGAAAATGTAATCGTTGAATGCTAGGGTAAAGAATGCTATTGATTGAAAGGCATACAGATCATGTCTTACTAATCTTCTACAAAGGTTGTTGTTGAGAAAACAGAACTTATCACTTCATTGGTTAACTAAAGTTCCTAGAATATACTAGCTGAACATAAGATAATCGTTTGCCTGCATACATTCACAGGGTATTCCGTGTCCGTAACATCATTTACATACTGAGTATCATTCTACCGTTTTAGCTCATCATCGCGCTGGTTTTTCTACTACCTTACGCACACGATTCCTCAAACGCGGCCCCTGTCGGCATCGCGGGGGCTTAAAATACTTTTCATTTTAATTTCTCTCCGTGCCGCATTTTCCTCAAGTGTTGCAATAATGGGCCGCAATCTTGATTTTATGATTCATTTAGAGGCAAAGTGGCAGCAGCAGTTTGCGGACGCAGTATGCCGGGGGGAGCCTGATGCTCCGGCGCTTAATATCTTAATGATGTTGACTGCATCCAGCCACCGCCAGCATGTGCATGTGTATTTATTAATAGAGAGAGAGAGAGAGCGAGATGGAGCTGCCGGCAATTGTGTGCCGCAATTTGTGGGGCGAAAGTCGCATCGACTTCTCAGTTCCACCGCTCCCGGGCAGCGGCCCGGTAGAGGAAGAGGAATCGTGTACAGCGGAATAGAGTCGTTTTGCGATTGAGTTTCTTCCGTCCCGTGGAAAAGCGTGGAGACCCAGCGACGAGAGCGAAAATGGAATGAAACCGGTCCGGACCGGGCAGGCAAGAAAGATCACGTTACGGTGAACGTTGGAAGCGAAAATATGGGACGGATTTTAACGAGAACGCAACGCAACGCCGGGAAACCCCTGGCAAGAGTAAATATCGTAGCAGATTACCTCCGCGCTGTGAGTGCTTTCCCATTCCCCGTAAGCGTTTTATGTACAATACATGTGATCATCAATTTCTGCGCTCGGTGCGGTAGGCAATGCGTAGAAGAAGAAATGCGTAGGCAATGTTTGGCGGGTGATGGTGGAACAAAAAAAAAGTGCTGTATTGTGATCTAAAGAAGCTAAGCTTTAAGTTTTCGAATGAGAGATGGGTTTATTATTCGTGTCTGTAATGACTGAATTGCCTTTACGTATTTTAACTATTTTTTTTACAATTGTGTGTCCTCAATTGAACTATTGTGTTTATTTATGTTGAAAACAATATTTCTCGTTTGGTTAGGTCATAATATTTTACATAAATTGTAGCTATTTTTATAAATCTATAAATATATAAATTGTAGACTACTGCTATTAAGAAAATGCATCCATGAATATTGTTCCATTATTTTAAGAGTATCAGCAACTGGTCCTCTGATTGCTGTAAAGCTACTAAAGCTAGTTAAATTGAAATGTGTTATCAATAAATAATAGCATCCATTCATCCCATTTATTACTTCATCCTGTTGGATTTCAAACAGTGTACTAGCGCGACCCACAACGAAGTTTTCTGTACCGATCAGAGCCATTCAATAATTCGAGCTTCGTTCAAGCTAATAAACCATTTCGTACAATTTTCAACTGCTAGCCCGCAATCATTTTATAATAATAATCCACTTTAGTGAAAGAGTCCGTTGAAGTTTTTTTTGTTCAATTTCCAGATCCCACGTCCACCTGTCCGAATTGTCCACCTGCGCGAAGCTTTTCATCCCGTAACGAAACAACAAAGCCGCTCCACAAAAGACCTTTCTTCCGCCGAAGCATAGCTCGGAGCACACCAGCACGGACGTCCGTGGGTTTTTCTTCCGTACGCGTGGACAACATCCAAGTCGCTTCTTTTATTCGATGCTACGTTACCAGAGACGATGCTATTGTTCCGTTCCTGGTTTCTTCGCGAACACCAGCAGCAGACGAAGAAACTGCAGGAGAATTGCACTATAGCTCGTAGTTGAGATTAATTAACACTAGCCAGAGTTTATTAGCTGCTGTGGACGCCGATGCAGACCTTTCCCGGAGGTCAACAGTCGCGAAAGTGCTTCATAATGGAGACTAAAGTCATCCAACTCTCGGTCGAACTCTTCGGTTGTTTTTTTGACTCACGTTAGAGCAACAACATTCCTTTCACTGTTGGATCCAGTAACTGCAACGGGTTACTTCAAACACGGAATGGTTGGAAACAAAATGGTGCCCGAAACGAAGTCCCAGGCTTGCGGTTAGGGCTAAATTTAATGCCTCCCACAGCCGAGGCTGTTCCGATCGATGGTTTGGCGATACGAGTTTAATTAAAAACTGCTCCTCCTGTTCACCTGTCTCGGTTGATGATGCGATCCTTTCATCTTCGGACCCCCGTTTCCCATATCTCTGTGGTTTCCCGATCCCATCCCTATCTATTGAGCTTTCATCATATCCCTTGACCGGCAGGTGTCATCCCGTAGCCAGCCATCGAAAATCCTTTGCACCTTCGAGGACTGCCACCGAACCGAGCGCCGATACCACTAATGAAGGTATTTTGGGGGGAGGTCTGGACCTTTCTTGTCGTTTTTTTTCCTCGCTTCTTCTTGCGCTTCTTTTGCCTCGGGAGCTTTATGTGCAATCGATAAGGTTCTTATCGGATCGGCTATCGGGTGGCCCACCGTGGCTCGAGTGGCTACAGGCTGTACAATGAAAAGATGGGCGCCACCGGGAGCTGCCAATAAATAACAACGGCCCATCAATATACAGAGGAACCCTACGCTAGGAGGAGGACGTAAATGTGGGTAGTACTCTTTTCAATTAATTGACTCCGGGCGGAAGTGCCCGATGGGCTCTTCGACTTCGAACGCTTGCCGCTGTCTGGCGAGTAATTGATATTTTTTCCCCGTGCCATGTTTCCCGTACCCACAGGAGGACGTTGTCGGGATGGTGATAAGTTTTCCACACTTACGTTTTCACTACACGGCCACTCAGGCATTCCGACCGGGGCACTCCACACCACGTTTAACACGAGCAGCATACGGCTTCCTGTTACTCGTCGCTGGCTCATATGTTTTCATTTTCACTTCACAACACAGCAGGCGCACAGCGACACACACTCACACTCCTCACTTTCTCACTTGCGCTGGGTATTTTCCGGCACTCACAACTTCCGCCCCACAAGCACTTCGCACGAGGCTGCTCCGTCTGCCAAGCCTTCTTCGGTACATTTGCATACATTCGCACTGCCTCACGTTTGCGGTTTTTATTTTCAATTTCTTTTCTGTTGT
Source organism: Anopheles cracens (assembly GCA_002091845.1). NCBI lineage: Eukaryota > Metazoa > Arthropoda > Insecta > Diptera > Culicidae > Anopheles > Anopheles cracens. Next base: position 32,813 of record KZ069774.1, read on the forward strand.
TGTACACACTCTCTATCTCGCTCTTGTTTTACCCACAACGTAAACGCCTGTTGAAGCTTTCGAACGTGCGTGCAACAACTGTAGCAGCAGTCGGCTGAAGCGCAGTTGAAACATTTCAACCCGTAGCCCCAACCACACCGTATCGTATCCTAATTTTGCACCTCTTCGTTAACAATCCCACGTACACGTACCACATCGGCAACAACAGGCTCACAGTTAGCGACGAATGCT
>KZ069774.1:33053-56803 GCA_002091845.1 Anopheles cracens
TACACGGCGTGTCACTGTGGAAAACGTCAGCCCTGACTTCTGACGGGAAGCGCGACCAAACCTGAACTGAACGGTTCGATGCTGCGAAAAGTGTGTTTTATTCGCCCCGAACCAGAGCGCGAACGCACGACAGCGAATGGACCGACAACGGGCCGATCGAACAGCCGATGGGGCAGCGAGGTTTCGGCGCCTGGTAGGAGAGGCGTTACGAAGGGACACGCAAGGGAACTCCGACATAAAAACAACAGTAAACCGGTGAGCAGTGAGAGGACTCGCTACTCACCACACCTTGGTGAGTATCGTGAGCGAATGAGTCCGGTGTTGGAATCGTACGAACCATCTAGGAAGAGGAAGAAAATGAAGCAATATTTTAAAGTAAAAATTCAAACTGAAGAGTATAAACATTGAGATAAACAATTAATACAAAGTAGAAGTATGCAACACACATATTAACAATAACAAAGCTGGGAAAACTACTTGTACGATTGTGTTGAAAGAATGTGTGAAATTCGGGTTCGATATTGATACAAACTAACTAAGAAGAGGTCAAATATTATTCTAAATAAATGAGCAAAGATTTATATAAAATATTTAGATGAACCAACATATGGAGAAGAAATAAAATCTGTTAAAATAAAAACATAAATCATAATAGTGATAGCCATCTTCATGTAGCGTGTTGGACCGGGAAACAGCGAGAGTTTAAGTGCTCTTTTTTAGTTTTTTGGCAAGTTTCGAGCTATTTGTCATGCTATTATGCCGCACGCACTAGCATTTGCTCGGATGGAAATATTACACCTGAGAGTTACCTTCAACGCGAAGAACCTAAGAACCATGGCCTGCTCCGATGAATTATGGACCAACTAATCGACCGAAGCGAGACGCGCTTGATAGAAGGCAACAATTTTCCTCTTAATTACTGAACCACGCACATTAGCCACGCGTGGCTGCGTGCGGTTGAATGTCAGCATGAGAATTTAGCTCTAAAGTTGGTGGAAAAAAAATGTGAGTACGGATGTATAAATGAGTCGCAAAAGAATCCAACTTAAAGAAGGATAGTTCACCCCAGTGAACTTGAACTGGTGAAATATTTATCATTTTGCCACACCATACATCCCGGCGCGGGTGCGAGATGCTACATCTCATTTACTTCGAGAGGCGCGAGTTGCGCTCTCGGGGCTTCTCACTAGTGAGCAGGTAAACGGTTCGGTGCTCACGCTACCGGTTCACGCCATCTTCATGTAGCGTGTTGGACCGGGAAACAGCGAGAGTTTAAGTGCTCTTTTTTAGTTTTTTGGCAAGTTTCGAGCTATTTGTCATGCTATTATGCCGCACGCACTAGCATTTGCTCGGATGGAAATATTACACCTGAGAGTTACCTTCAACGCGAAGAACCTAAGAACCATGGCCTGCTCCGATGAATTATGGACCAACTAATCGACCGAAGCGAGACGCGCTTGATAGAAGGCAACAATTTTCCTCTTAATTACTGAACCATGCACATTAGCCACGCGTGGCTGCGTGCGGTTGAATGTCAGCATGAGAATTTAGCTCTAAAGTTGGTGGAAAAAAATTGTGAGTACGGATGTATAAATGAGTCGCAAAAGAATCCAACTTAAAGAAGGATAGTTCACCCCAGTGAACTTGAACTGGTGATAGGAATGCCTCGTCACGCGGAACGGATTTTCCACAAGATAATTCTTAAAGCAAACAAAACAACCTCCATCCAAACGCACCGCCTAACGAGCTCGGCTCGGGCGTCACTCAAGCAGCAAAACAAATCAATTATTCGTCGAAAGTTTGTGCATTATTGAGCAAACCGGATAAATCTCTTCGGAACCGGAATCGCTGTTGAATGAATCCGTAATTAGAGCCATAACGGAAGCGGATCCAGCATCTACCACGACCAGCAGCAAATTTGGACGCTCGGACGTTTCAGACGCACAAGAACTTTCGCCGCCCAGGCGAAAATGCTTCCGAATCACTGAGCCGAAAACTCTGGGTTGGAATGTCTTAACAAATTGTTTGTTGAGAAAGCAGCGCATTGTGCTGAGAAGAAAATTAGATAATAACGTATTGCAATGGTAGTATAGTGTAAATTTCAAATAAATTTGGAAGAAAGGCGAATATCTTTATTTAAATTTAATTATTCATTGGTTTTTATTTTTGTTGCACCATTGATTCATTCTTCAAACTGCCTTGAATAAAAAAAAAATAATTTTCTGCTACTTCCCACTGTCGACGACCAACATCGTTACCCTTTATCCCTGTTTTGTGAAGAACGGAATGCGACCTCAGCCGTGTGCGCAACGTCCAACACCTGTCGCTGAGATCTTAATTATTCACCATGGCCCCGACCTGTTTAATCCACTGCTCATCTTAATAGTAACACCGATGCAAGCATCTCGGTCCACGACCGGTCGCATTATTGTTGGGGTGAGGCATGAGGAGCATTAAAAACCCATCAGCTTCAGTTTGTATACTTTAGTTTTTATTTATGTTTACATACTTCTCGGACCGTTTGATCCACAGATCTGCGGGGTGTGATGAGCAATGAGCGAGGAATTTGCACACCTTCTTGCATTGCTTTCATTAGAATTGCATGACGGAGGTGAATGCTAAGCGATAGCATTGTTTTGTGTAATATCAATCAGAAGCGGGAGTATTACTTATTTTTTATGGTTTTACTTGTTGTAGTAATAAAGTGCAATTTTATCAAATTACGGTTTATCAGATTACGGCTCTTAAAACATAACTTAAACGATTCCGATAACTCTGAATTTAATTAAACAGGGATGCAAATGCTGTAAGTCAATCCGCTGAACGAACAAATTAAAACCTCTGTTTCATGGTGCAGAATTGTGTCGAAGATGGTTTTACGCCTAGATGTATGCAATGTACTTTCCTACACAATTCTCTTTGGTTTATTTCGTAACATATTGACATTTAGGTTGAAAATTTCACCCAGGTAGTGAAAGTAAAATCATACCTATATTCAGAAAATAAAGTTTGCAAACAAACAAGTATAGTTTTGTTCTGTTAAAATAAATGGTAAAAGAAATGTAACAATGCTTAGCTGAGACATCAGTCGTAATCGAGTTCAAACAGCAAAAGGCATCACGTTGATGAACATTGAACATTGAGTGAATAAAATGTTATGCATACATACATTGAGCCGAAAAGCCAGTTGTCATATGCTTGCTACTTGTTTCCTTCATACTCGTATATGGTTAGACTTGGTTCAGAAAAATTCTGAAGCTGTTTTCCGAAAAATTCTCATTTGAACGACCTGAACGAACTTTACGCACTGAGTTGTTTATTGACTCAGGAAGAAATACTCCTCGATGATGTTTTAGATAATAACGATTAATGTAAAATCAATGTATTTATAAAATAAATTCCTTTTCATTTATTCGATTCTCGAACAGTTTAACGAATACAGTTTTCTTCCACTCTTTATTATTGTTCATTTGTTTTTTGTCTCTCTTATTATCAACATTTCATTTTGAATTGGTTGGCTGTAGCGGTTAAAAATGTACTGTCTATTAGAATCCTGCTATTGTCTCTCTTATTATCAACATTTCATTTTGAATTGGTTGGCTGTAGCGGTTAAAAATGTACTGTCTATTAGAATCCTGCTAGGTAAGGTACACCTTTGCGATACAATCACAATTACTATTCACTTTAATGCTGGGTTTCCACTCAATTATATAGACCACCGCACCACGTCTAGGAGCCACCAGTTCTTGGAAGGGTTTTTAGCACCACTTTGTCCATCTCAGAAGCCCGCACGCTGCGACTGTTGACAGTGTCTATTGCGATGACATCAAAATGCCTGCAACTTCAAACAATCAATTATAAATTCATTACTGTTCCAGCGGCGCGCATGGGACAGTGTGGTGTGAGGCTGCTCATTTCCATCGGCGGTTGGTGGAATACATTAACCAAACATTAACCCATCAACTGCTGCCACTGCTGCCGGGCCGTGACTCGATGCGCGGTATGACAAAGTTATCGATTGTTCCGTTGCATCGCTTCGTTACGTCCAAAAACTTGCCCATTCGCTCCAGCTCCGGTAGTGTGGTCATATACAGCTCTTTCCCAATCGACAGCACGGTGTAGTTTGTCGGCTGTCCATCGGTGCCCGATACCGGCTGCATCGGCTCCCAGCGGCAGTGCAAATCACCTCCCTCCGAGGCTGGAGTTGGGTCGGCGAATTTGGCAAAGTTGGTCCACATGCGCACCATCAGCTGGCGCATCCGGTAGGCCGGATCGGATGGCGGTATTTCCGTGCGCAGCAGGGGCGAGCTGAACAGATAGTAAACCTCGTCGATGTGGCAGGCGCCCGGTAGCTTCTGGAACTTGAGAAGCTCCTTGCCCTTGTTCAGGGAACCCTCGTACGAGAAGCGGTAGGAGTAGAAGGGTGCCTTCGGTTGGTTTTCGGCCCACAGTTTGCACAAAACATAGTAGCCTACTATGAAACGATCGGTTAGCAGTGCAACCAGTCGATCCAGATTCGTGCGACCGATCGCCGTCTCACCGAAATAGTGACGCTTCACTTCCGCGCCAAGAGCTCGAGCCGTGGGGCTGAAGTAGTCCACATCGAACGACGCACAGATAAACTTCTCCGGCCGGTTGTTGTACACGGACAGATTCTTTATCATGTCCACCAGCTCCAACATGCCCTCGGCGTCGTTGTACCCACACAGCACAGGCATCTGCAGTCGATCGTGCTCGCGCAAATAATCCATCGGTGTCTTCTGCAACACCGCGTCCGGCGATTGCTCCCGCTCGATCACAGTGGTGAATGGGAAGTGAAAGATCGGTTCATACTCTCGCTCGCGATCAGACACCACAAGAAACTGTGCCTCGTACAGTCGTCGAGCCGGGACGTCGCGCAATGTGTTCAGCACTCCTTCGTCCGAGCTGCCCTCATAACCGAACAGGCGGGCCAGTGAGCGAGCCCGGTCTTCCGGTTCCGCTTGGTAGATCAAGTCCGCAAATATAGCTGCCCTCATAACCGAACAGGCGGGCCAGTGAGCGAGCCCGGTCTTCCGGTTCCGCTTGGTAGATCAAGTCCGCAAATATCGTAGCACTTTGGGCGATCGCCTTGTGGAAGAACTGCCTGGAACGCTCGGAAAAGCAATGCATCAACACGTTACTTCCACCCGAACTGGCACCGTAGATGGTCACGTTGTTCGGATCGCCTCCGAACGTCTTCGCGTTCTGATTGATCCACTGAAGAGCCAAACGCTGTGCGGAAAGAAACCCTTAAAATAGTATCAAACGTTTACAGCACCACTCCACCACATACCTGGTCCTTCAAACCGGAATTCCCCTCGATGCCTGCCTGCGGTAGGCACAGGAATCCCATCACGCCGAGTCGATAGTTCACCGTGGCTACCACGATGCCTTCCTGCACGAGGTAATCCGGCAGGTACATACCACTGTCGCTGTTGCCTCCGGTCATGCCGCCACCGTGGAAGAACACCATCACCGGCATCGGCATCACGCCCTCCCTTCCAATGGCCGGTGTGTACACGTTCAGGAACAGTCCATCCTCGCTGCCGGAGATCTCGCGCGTGATCACATCCCGGCCCAGGCAGTTGCTCCGTTCGCGGCTGCAGTCCAGATAGGACACGGAATAGCGGTCGATGGGCACGGGCGGAGCGAAGCGTAGCTTTCCAACCGGTGGTTTGGCGTACGGAATGCCCTTGAAGCAGTAGTACGGATGACCGTTCGGCAACCGATCCTTCGTGCCGTAGATCGATCCTTGGGCCACTTTCACCATAATCCGTGCGGCAGGCTGTAATATTTAGATGAAGAGTTCACTTGTGAGATCTACAACCAACATTCCAACACCTAATCTTAAGCGTTCTTTTATTACTACCTTGGCTTTATCCTAATCAACTAATTTAACATCTAAAGTTAGATGATAAGTACAGAATAACTGTGTTGAATGGGTGGGTATAACACTATATAACGCTTTCATTTTGTAATAAACGGTTGAAATAATGCTTTGACACATCTCAGTAAGAAACGGACTCGATACAAACCAAAACACAGCTTAGTGGGTTGAAAGTCAACCAAAACGTTGATAGTTTACTTACAGTTGGACGTTGGTTGGGATGTTTCTAGTTTCTAGGAAACTCGTAAAGGATATAGATATGTTGTGATAATTTTACGATCGTAAAAACGAGGAGGCTTTGAAACGTGAGCATTCAAATAAAACTGTTTACATGTTAAACCAATGTAAGCTGAGGTTTTTTATCTTCTTCATTTCGCATTTAGTTGCTTGTAATGGATTAATGCAAGATTTTCTCAACTACTACATGCAACCAAAGGCTTATCTTTTGCTGAATTAATTTCTGCAGATAGTAAAACTGATTTAGAAACTGATGCATACCTAAACCTCGAAAGGATCGAATTTGTAGATAGTTTTTGTTCTACCTTCGACAAATTAGAATTAAAGTAGGCCTGTAAAGTAGTTAAAGTAATCGATCCAAGGTTCGATAAAACTTGTCTCTCAAAATGTCACATCCAGTATATGATGAAACTACAAATGTTCAACAATATTTTTAATATGATCAGTATATGCAATATTTTAACAAATCGGAGAGAGTATAAACGAGATGAATACATCCAAAGAATCAGACATTACAGAAAATAGGAGATAATTAAACAAATGTTCGTATTGCTTTAATCTAGCTTTAATCTTAATCTAGTGTAGTTACATATCCACAGAACACGTGCCTGCTTCCGGTTCATCTTTAAGAACAAAATTCTCACTGCTATTACGCTCTTAACGACCTTAGCCCTGTTTTTGTCGATAATCTCCACAAAGTGACACTGATTTTGCTAAAGGATGTGGCAAAAAGCCGCACTATTCTGACCACTAACGTACACCACATTAAAATACTAGAAATATGGAACATTTGGAACTAGTTCTAGCCGCTTTCAACCATTTTCCGATCCCAAATCCTGTTAATCTGTTCTAATTAAACTCCATACACACACACACTCTTACATCAAACTCTTGTTCTCCACTTGCCGATCCTCCACCAGCCATTGGAGGACACTTGCGAGCACTACGCATCACCATCTTGAATCGATCGACGCTTCACAACGGCTGTACGGTACGTTCAGACTGCACCGATGATCGCGCGAAGTGAATGCTTTTATAAAACCCCTTTTGCAAAAAAAAAATACATAAACTAACTAACAAAACCCTCGCGATTAGTAGAATGGCAACACTGGCGATTAGTTTGCGATGCAACTGCATATTTGATTAGCATACGATTACTTCACGCCGGTGCTGAGCTATCGCCGTCTGCCTCGCCACGAACACCAGCACCAAACCCGCAATCGTCGATTACGCAGGTGATTTGGTAAAGCGCGATGGCGATGACTTAAGCCGGTCGATTGCCCAAGCCACCCCGCCACCAGTGTACATGACGCATGATGCGGTGAAACGACCGGAGGGTAACGATCGCAAGTCACCCTCTCCCGGTGTGAGCACATCCAGCAACTCTTCGTTCTTATCTTTCTGCTGTACCCTCCCGAGTCACCCCGGTTCGGATATCATTTCGGAGAGGGGTTAATTTAAACAATCCACACGGCGGAATGTTATCTTACGTTGACGCGAAGCTCTGTACGCGTCGCTTGTACGTATACGCGGTAATGTCTCTATGCATTTCTAAGCTCTACGGATATAGATATGGTGTTGTAATCCGCCAGAAATTCCCGTCTTGCACGCATCCGGCAACGCGAAGCGAACCCCGCCAGAACCTATGCCAATGTCTATCAGGCGAGCAGGTTGGGATTAAAGCGCTCCGCGAGCGATTTCCAGAACTGTATCCGCTCGTGCAGCGGATTCTCGACCACCTCCACCTGATCGTTCAGGTCCAGGGCGCGCAGCACGAACGGTTCACCGGATGCCGTCGGTGCGATCGGGTCCCACTGGAAGCCGACGTCCTCACCGTCCGGCGTAGGACTGCCGAACTTGGCGAAGTTGGTCCACAGCCGGCACATAAGCGTACGGGCCTGATCCGCCGGCGAGCCCGATGCAACCTGTGCCGTAAACTCACTGCCACCGAACAGATACGAGATCTCGTCGGCGTGACAGGCACCGGGCGTTCCGTCCGGCACGTTGAACAGCTTGCGCTTCTGATTGAGCTCGCTCTCGTACGAGAAGCGGTAGAAGTACAGCGGCGCTCTGGAACGTTTTGGGAAGAAAACAATAATGTTCACAAAACGTCACACATTCCCGCTCCTAATCCGCGTTGACGTTGACTTACTCCTGCTGGTAGCGTGAATGTAGCTCAGCGGCGACGTGCACCGGGAAGTAGAACCCGACGTCCGCCACCAGATCCAGCAGCTGCGCGAATCCATCCCGAATGTAGCTCAGCGGCGACGTGCACCGGGAAGTAGAACCCGACGTCCGCCACCAGATCCAGCAGCTGCGCGAATCCATCCCGATCGATCGGCTTGTCCTGGAAGTAGAACTGACGGATCTCCTCCAGCACGGCCGGCGTAAAGTCGCGCGGCACGCCAAAGTCCACCGGCAGCGTCATGGCCAGATTGCCCGCCACATCGTCGAACCGCTGCTGGAGCGTACCGTAAAACACCAGACCCTCCGCGCTGGTCACACCGTGCATCAGCGGGATCGTCGTGACGTTCGGTTGCTTCAGCAGCTCCTCACCGCGCTGCGTGATGATCGCGTCCTCCGAGCTGGCATCCTCCAGACACGGTATGAAGGGCGACATGAAGTAGACACACTTCTCCGTTTCCTCGAACGCCCGTTGAGAGTTCGACACCAGGTCGTCCACCGAGGCGGCCTGCAGCGTTTCTGAAACACAAACGTTAGGAGACGGTTCATCTTGGGTGCTGTGTTTTTTTTTGTTCACTATTCAAAGAAAATGGTCCAAGTCACTCGTTTGAGAGTCAATTCTGTTGTCGACATGTGACCCGCCAAATTGAGAGGCTATCAAAAACGATAAATTTGCTTTATCGTCCACCTTGGCACACTTATTATCACGAAACTCAAATCACAATAAAACTCCGATACAGGTCTGAAGATAATGGCGCTTCGATAACGCGTGCAGGTTTTTGGGAGCCTTAAGGTCTTAAGCTGATCAACAAATTTCTGGTGCCGATTTTCGAAGATAACGACGGGATAACAAGATGGTACATCACTTTCAAAGGCAACCGGGTGAAAAATGGTAGAATGATCACGTCTACTGAATTGTAGAAAAGTGTACAAATGCAAGGTTTATAAAAAATGAGGGCATTTAAACTAATAAAAAATACTGATAGTTATTTATTAATTAGTTCCTTTTTAACCAACCCTATTGTATTGCCATCCTGCAAGACACAAAACATCGATCAATGACGATCAAATCAAACATATTAGAATAAAAATAGACATTTGAAGGTTTGTGAATCTCCAAGCATGTATTATCCTTATAACTCTAATAATTATGATTGTACTTCGTAAACAACTCCCTCCAGAATCCAACACGTTCCATAAGATGGTTCTGTACCATCGAAATTTTACCGCCAATTTCTAACACCGACAAATTTAAAGACTTTCCCTGCTCTGGCTGCTCTAGAGGGGTCCACACAGTATCACCACCTCCCGCCAACAGTGGCACCCCTGTTTTGGCAAAACTAGTCCACATCCCACACAACGTCTTCCGCAACTTCCACGCTTCCGTATCCATCCCGATCGCATCCGTGCGGAAGAAGCTCGAACCGAACAGGTAGCAAACATCATCCGCGTGGCTAGCACCACGATATTCCTCCGGCACCTTCCACAGCAGGCGAAATTTATTCAGCTCCGTGTCGGCAGCAAAATGGTAGAAGTATATTGCGATTACATAACGTTCACCGCACTATCTCTCGTCCTATCGCTTCTCGGCTGTGCAGTTCAGCCAGCCTCACCTGATAAGCGGTGGCCGGTGGCAAAAAGCCTGGATCGACCACGGGCGGCAGCAGCGGGTTCGTCTTCACGACCGTCGGCGGAACGTAAATCTTGTGGATAACCATCTCGCTAGAAAGTTTGCTCGGAACTGAGGCCAACGCACCAAAGCGTCCGGATCGGACGATCAAAGTTTAAAGGTTTTGCTATCGCCACCCGGGTGCACGCGCGCAAAGAGATAAGATTGGTGCAGTCACTACGAGTTAAACAACGTTTAGAACAACGGAATGAAAAAAAAAAACATCCAAAAAACCGCTTTGAAGATTACCGCATAAGACGGTGGACGGTGCGTACGAGGCGAGAAATTTATGCGCTAATTTGAGAGTCAATAAATATTTTTGTTATAATTTGGAGTTCAATATAACTTATGATTCAATTGTTTTAAGTCATATTATCTTCTTTATATTGCTATTTATCAGTTAACATCTATACTTCTTCATAATGCTCCTCGATATGCGACATATCTCTGAAATGTGTTTTTTAAATATTATATTAGATTTTCAAATATAATAGCAATTGAAAACATTTATTTAGAGCATATTTTTAACAGTTCTATTGAATATAAATTTCTATTAGAAGAATAAACACCACATCACTAAGGAAGGTGAGAAATGTACACCTTAGCCAAACTTTGAAACCTTTTTCTGTTTGTTTTCTATTATTTTCGATCCTGTATAGTTGAAGGTAAGACAAAGTTTCGCCCCAAACTTTAACTTTTCCCATGGGCTGCACGTGTAAATATCCTTAACGATCTTTTGTCAAATTTCCATGGCACACTATGTGACCCGCCAAATTGAGAGGCTATCAAAAACGATAAATTTGCTTTATCGTTCAGATACAGACAGTCCTCGACCCCGGTGGCACCCGGGGGGAACTCTATCACCGCCGGACAGATGCCACGCTCCACGCCACAGTCCAGCGGTTCCTCGGCAAACTTTTCCACCGGAACCGGAGACTTGAAGCGTAGCTCACCAACCGGAGGCTGCGCGTACGGGATGCCCTGGTAGGAGAAGTATTCCGCACCATTCGGGAGCACCTTCCGACGGCCGACTATTTTCCCCGGCCCGAGTTCCAGTTCCACAGTATCCGCGAACACCAACGGTTCTCCGTTCGACGTGCTCCCTGTGTCAATGATCAGTGGCAGATCTTCGGCGGGAGGCTGCGGAATAATCTTGAATCACCTGCTCTAACTGAAGTCGGCTCTATGTCGATTCTCGTCGAAACTCTTTTAGAGAGTCAACTCTTTGTTTACATCACTCTTTTTGAATCAATTGCTTTATTCCTTACTCTCATACCCTTGAAGATGTTTGAGTCGACTCATGTTTAGAGACAACACTTTTTCGCAGCTGTCGAAGATCTTTAACTGTTTTGAGGATAAATTCAACTAGTGGTACGATTCGAGGGAAGTTGAGAAGTTGAGAAAAGAATCATACAAGTCTCGGTCTTGATCCGATTCGTTGAAAATAGTTCACTAATCACTCACATTGTTCGAAAAACACTGAACAACACCTCATTAGTGCAGTCTCGTACTAGGAGTGTTTAGACACATTCACACCAAGTTTGTTGAAAATTATCCAGGATTTTCGGACCGACTTACCCAGAACACCCGCGTCGTCTTCACCATCGTAGCCCAGCACGGACGCCAGCTTGCGCGCCTTCCCCTCCGGCTGGTGCTGGAGCACCCACGGACACAGCACCGATCCCGACTGGCAGATGGCCTTGTGGAAGTACTCGCGTGACTTCGGACAAAGGTAGTGCCAGTTCACCGATGCGCCACCGGCACTCTCCCCGAACAACGTCACGTTCGAGGGGTCTCCGCCGAACTGGGAAATGTTTTCCTTCACCCACCGCAGCGCCAACTGCTGATCCTTCAGGCCCTGGTTGCCGTGGATGCCCACCGACGGTAGGGCGAGGAACCCGAGCGGCCCCAGCCGATAGTTGAGCGTCACCAGGACCACGTCGTGCTGCAGCAGATAGTCCGGCCCGTAGAAGTTGGAATTGCCACTGCCGGTGTAGAAGCCACCGCCATGGATCCACACCATCACCGGTTTCAGCAAGCCGAGCGTCGCGGTCGGCTGACTGTCCGTGTACACGTTCAGATACAGACAGTCCTCGACCCCGGTGGCACCCGGGGGGAACTCTATCACCGCCGGACAGATGCCACGCTCCACGCCACAGTCCAGCGGTTCCTCGGCAAACTTTTCCACCGGAACCGGAGACTTGAAGCGTAGCTCACCTGTTTTGGCAAAACTAGTCCACATCCCACACAACGTCTTCCGCAACTTCCACGCTTCCGTATCCATCCCGATCGCATCCGTGCGGAAGAAGCTCGAACCGAACAGGTAGCAAACATCATCCGCGTGGCTAGCACCACGATATTCCTCCGGTACCTTCCACAGCAGGCGAAATTTATTCAGCTCCGTGTCGGCAGCAAAATGGTAGAAGTATATCGCGCTGGTAAAAAAAAGCATCGGGAAAACAAACATCAAAATTCGTTAGATAGTAAACAGGGAATGGCCTGAAAACGGTCCCTACCCTTGCTGATTAGCCAGAAGCAGCTCGGCCGTTTGTGCTGCCGGTATCAGATAGAAGATGTCCGTAAATATGCGACTCAGTTGAAGCTCCCTCTCCAAACAAACCCCAGCGGGGCCACAATAGAACTGGACGATGCGTTGGGCTACTTCGGGACGCTTCTCTGGCGGAACGTTTAGTGAATCGGGAATGAAGCGACACGGGTCGTCTCTGTAGCGTTGCAGATGTAGCCGGAAGGTGTTTATCTTGTACAGTGCTTCCTCGTTCGTCACACCAATTATCATCGGTTTGCTGGTGGCATTCGATCTTCGCAGCAGCGTAAACACGCTCTCGGTTACTATAGGATCAATTGCACCCGGTTCTTCGATAACCGGGCGAAAAGGATACACAGAATCGAGCGTTTTTTCGTGCGCCGTCAGTGCTTCGTTCTGTGATTTTGCCAACAGTTCCGGGTTAACCTTCATGAGTGTTTCTGTGAATTAAAAGACGTGTTTATGTTTGGTTTTACGGCTTACTGATAAGAGCCATCAACGCTAATTTGAGAGCATAAAAAGCCAATGGAACATGTTTGCTTCTCTTCTTCTTTAGCGTAACGACCTACACGATCATGCCTGTCGGTTTACTAGACTGATTCATCCCACAAAGGCCAGAAACTGTGCTAAGGATGCATGAGCATCAATTGATTTATTACAAATCAGCCATTTGCGCAAGGAGCACTAGGGACAAGTTTTGAGGCTTGTTTTTGCATTCAGGACGTTTTCAGTTCAAGTTTTGATACAATTTATTTGTTTTTTTTTGCTTCCAGCTTTTTTTAAACTATTTATTGGGCTTCAATATTTTATCAAAAAAGGGCAAAAGAATGATATTAGCCGTGGGCAAGTGAGTATATATTTCCAATAAGAATGCGATTAATTTTAGAAGTGTTTTGGAAAGAATTTTAAAATGTTTTTGTGCCAGATTGCCAAAAAGATTAGATAAGATAGATGTACTAGAACTTGTACTAAAACTTCCAACTCTTGCAAGTCAAACTTAACTGGGTTATAATATCCTGTCCATAGTTTCTCATAATCCCTCAACGAATGGATGGATGGTAAGAATGTCGACAGTTTTCTATTTTTATATAACTTGGAAAAACAGAAGAGCAATATATCGCCTTTACTGGATGAGCGTAAAGCAGCGTAAATGAATAAATTGTACCAAAATGCTTTATTTTTATTAGGAAATACTACTTGTTTCAGGTAGTTTGAGAACATTGAATGCGAAAATGACAAAGGAAATGCATTTTGAAGTAATGCTTAACTATTTTTTTACTTGTTTCAGGTAGTTTGAGAACATTGAATGCGAAAATGACAAAGGAAATGCATTTTGAAGTAATGCTTAACTATTTTTTTATACAAACCCCGTTGAGAGAACAGAAAAGTTAACTCTTACCTAGTACTTCGCCATCGGAAGCCCCAGCTGGGCAGCCAAAATGCTCCGCCAGCCGTCGACTTTTGCTTTCCGGATGCACTTGAAACGTTATCGGACTCGTCGCCACGCCGGACTGACAGATCACCTTGTGGAACAGATGACGCGAACCCTCGGACAGGCTGTGCAGATGGGCCGAAACACCTCCAGCACTCTCACCAAAAAGCGTCACATTGCCTGCATCTCCGCCAAACCGACCGATGTGCGACTGCACCCACCGGAGGGCCAACCGTTGATCCTTCAGCCCCATGTTGCCGTCGATTCCAACCGACGGCAGACACAGGAAACCGGCCGGCCCGAGGCGATAGTTGACCGTAACGACCACCACGTCCCGTGCGACCAACCATTCCGGGTGGTAAACCGACGAATTACCGCTCCCGGTACAGAAAGCTCCACCGTGTAGCCACACCATCACCGGCAGCAGCACGTCCGGTGGCGTGTTAGTGCACGCCGGACTTATCGGAGTGTAAACATTCAGAAACAAACAATCTTCCGCAGCGTGCCCTGTGTCCGGTGGAAGGTAGCTGGCGGCTAAGCTAACCGAACGTTCCGCGGTACAGTCCAGAGTGGGTTGCGCGTGGCTCGCCAATGGCTGCGGGGCACGAAAACGCAGCGGACCGATCGGCGGAACGGCGTACGGGATTCCTCTGAAGCAGTAACACTCGCCAGCGTCGTCCGGTAGCCGGGCCACCGTGCCTTTGATCCGACCGGACGTCAGCTCAACGATGCAATTTTCGGCCATTTGATTACGGTTGATTTGCAGTTGATGAAACTGGAGAGCAGATGCAGAGTGAGCGAGGTATTAGAACAAATCATAAGCACCAGCGAACAAATGGTTGAAAAAAATATGCTTGCATTCTAAATTTGGAGGTCAGACACAAGGTTACGACGAGGGCTCGTCAAACAATCACCGCCAATGAGCGGTTCGTTAGCGACGAGTTTGCCAAAAATCACTGACACGACGATGCATCAACAACATAGGCTGCGTAGGCCGACGCTGCTGTTTATTCCGCGGTCCATTATCTCGACCCGTCCGTACACGGCACGCACACACACACTCTCGCCCATACAACCCGACCGCGAGAGCGAGGAGCATCAAAACAGTGGTTAAAAGAAGATTCATTTTAAGATACGCCCGGATCATGCTGTCCAACCACACAGTGTGCGTTGAGTTTCGGCACGATCAACACATCATCGCCAGCATCGCCTACCGCGTTATCAGACGTACAAACCGCAGAGTGAAATGGCCGAAGGCAAGATAACCGTGTCACTGGCAGCCGGCAGCGTCGTCGGACGGAAGGGAGCGCTCCCGAACGGCACCGATTGGTACGTGTTCAAGGGCATCCCGTACGCCCAGCCGCCGGTCGGCCAGCTGCGCTTCAAGCCGCCGGTCCCACTCGCCAGCTTCCCGGCCGATCCGCTCGAGTGTTTCGCCGACGGGCCGAGCAGCTACTCTGAAGATGTGCGCATCAAGCGCATGTCCGAGGACTGCCTCTACCTGAACGTGTTCAGCCCCCAGCTGCAGCCGAAAACGCCTCTCCCGGTGATGGTGTGGATCCACGGTGGCGGCTTCTACACCGGAACCGGCGACGCGGCACTGTACGAGCCGAAGTATCTCGTGCAGCAGGGTGCGGTGGTCGTGTGCATCAACTATCGGCTGGGACCGCTCGGTTTCCTGTCGCTCCCGTCGGTCGGCATCGAGGGCAACATGGGTCTGAAGGATCAGCGGATGAGCCTGCGCTGGGTGCACGAAAACATTGCCCACTTCGGGGGAGATCCGTCCAGTGTGACCATTTTCGGCGAGAGCGCCGGTGGTGCCTCGGTACAGCTGCACTACCTGAGCGAATCGTCCCGCCAGTACTTCCACAAAGCGATCGCCCAGAGCGGAACGGCCTACAACGAGTGGGTCTGGCAGCGGGACGCTACCGAGCGGGCACGCAAACTGGCCCAGCTGCTCGGTTCGCCCGCGACGGACTCCGACGAGCAGGTTCTCGCCACGCTCATGGAGGCCTCCGCGGAAACGATGACCGCGGTGCAGAACCAAACCATGAGCGAGCGTGACCAGACACTGCTCGTGCGCTTCCCGTTCACTCCCGTGATCGAGCGCGCGGAAAGTGTCGATCCCATCGTCACCGAGCATCCAGCGCGAGCCATCGAAAGGAAGTTCCAGACGGCTATCCCACTCCTGCTCGGAAGCACCGACGACGAGGGGCTGGTACTGTGGTCGCTGCTGGGCGAAAAGTTGCCACTGTACGCGAACGACCCGTCGCGGTTGATTCCGGGCACGCTCGATGTGTGCAGCGAGGACGACAAGCGGGACGTGACCGACGCGATCGTTCGTTTCTTCTTCCCGACCGGTTCGATCTCGGCCGAGACGATGCGCGGCATGACGACGGTGTTGGGCGATAATTTGAATACGTTCGCGGGATTCGTCGCAACGGAACTGCACGCACGGTATCAGAGGTAAGTGGTGGTGATGGCGGCTAGTTCAATTGACTTGAATTGATTCATTCGTTCGTTTGTTTCTGCAGCGCACCGCTGTATATGTACGTGTTTTCGTACATGGGCGAACTGAACAAATATCGCGAGGAGATGAAAATCCCACCGGAATGCGTCGGTGCCTGCCATGCGGATGATTTGTACTACCTGTTCAGGTGTGTTTGCATAGCGTCTTACGCGTGTTTGTCAGCTGCCATCTCTATTAACTCCACTTCCTTCCACAGTTCATCCATCTACAACACCGACGCCGTTGGTGATCATACCGACGCGGGCAGGTTCCGCGAGTATTTCTGCAACCTGTGGGTCAACTTTGCTCGGTTTGGAAATCCCAATGCAACGCTCGTCGACTGGACGCCGGTTGAGCGTGCGACTGACGACACCGAGGGTTACTATCCCGCAGCCATGAACCTGAAGGGCATTGGCGATTGCAAGATGACGACGGAGTTCTTCTTCGAGCGCTTCCAGTTCTGGAAACAACTGTTCCAGAAGTACAACGGCTCGCATCTGCTGCCGAAGGCGAATTAAGCGCTTGTCTTGTCAATGTATCGTTTTATTAAAAAACCGTTTTGCCAAAATATATTCCATCATGCCCATGTAACGTGTTGTGCCGCCCCGGCCGCTTTAAAGTTTCACTTTGAGAAAGTTTTCGTTCCATCGCCGGTAGACATCGCGCCAGAAGTCGATGCGCTCCTTGGCCGGATTAATTATCATCTTCGTGTCTGCGCTGATGTCGAGACACTTGAGCTGGAACGGTTCGTTTGCTGCGTTCGGTGCGACCTTGTCGACCGGTTCCCACCGACACGGTAGGCCGCGGTCGTCGGCGGGCGTCGGGTGTCCGTGCTTTGCGAAATTGGTCCACAGGCGGCACATGAGCTGCCGGACGCGACCCGCTTCCGTATCCTGCCCAACGTCAAAGTTTGCCATTCTCATCCTGTAAACGGGAAAAGGAACTAGCTGAGTGCTGATGCGTTACTATGACAAAAGCTTTCGTATTTGATATGTATTCTATCAATTTGACTCAGTTTATATCTAGTGAATATAACAAGCAAATATGTACACCCCGCCATCAACATTGCATAAACTAGTTTAAATGAAGTGTGTTCCATGCATTCATTCCATGAAGTTATAGAAAACAAGTATTATAAAATGTTTTGGGAATACATATTTTCAAATCTCTATAGAAAAGAGATGATTAAAACAAGTTTAATAATATTCTAAATCACATAAATGGATAGTAATAGCCAAAAACAAGCATCGGTCAGGATCAAATGATTTTTTCTAATGGTTTAGTTTTTTTGCATTCATTCCATGGATCTTTTCATTTTAACGCTCACGAAAGATCTAAACACGCTATACAGAAGATAACTTACATGAACAGATACGACAGCTCGTCAGCGTGGCATGCGCCGGGAATTGTTAACTGCAGTAGCCGCTTATACATATTCAACTCCCCGTCATAACTGAACTGATAGTAGAACATGGGCGAGTTCGGTTGGTAGCGGGCGTGTAGCTCCGCACACGTGTTCGCCAAAATGCCAAAATGATAATCAGTCATTAAATCGGCCAGCTGGTTGACCGTCTCGTTCGTGACACCGCGCGGCCCAAAGTAGAACTGCTTCACCTCATTGCCCAACTGCTCGCTCGCCGGGCTCTCCGGTGAGATATTAACCGTCCGCGGAATCATTCGCGCCATGTCGTTTTCGTACATGTCAAGCTTTTTCATCGCGTCCAACATCATGATGGTGCCTTCGCGATCGTTATTGCCGAACACGATTGGAATGGCCGGTATGCGCCCCGGCTGCTGCATGGCGACGAACGGATGCACCGGAACGACCGTATTCTCGTCGTGCGCTCCCTCTTCTACGACCGGTTTGAACGGCATCGGAAGACCGCGCCGCTTTTCGTCCGCGGACAGCGTGCTTACCATCAGGCCCATCAGCTGTACCTTGTCCGCTTGCATAAGCGTCTGGTACACTTCGTCGTCCGTCTTGGCGTCGGAATTTATCAGTCGGGCGAGTGTGCGTGTGCGATTGATCGAATCGAGCTGCATCACCCACTCCATGGTGGAAATGCCACTCTGGCAGATTGCTTTGTGGAAGTACTTTTGCGACACGGGCGACAGCAGGTGCAGGTGCACGGATGCCGCGCCAGCACTCTCGCCGAACAGCGTCACATTGTTCGGATCGCCGTGGAAGTGGGCAATGTTCTGCTGCACCCAGCGCAGCACCATCAACTGATCCTTGAGGCCAGCATTGCCCTCGATGCCATGGCTGGGTAGATGCAAAAAGCCAAGCGATCCCAGGCGATAGTTGAGCGTGACCACGATCACCTTCTCTTGGAGCAGATATTCCGGGGAATAGCTGAAAATAAATCATTTGTAATTCAGTTTTGATGAATCGAAAGCTTCAGGACGGATTTGCGTATTGGGAGAGATCCCACCCGTACCAATCGCTATTTCCGCTTCCGAACAGAAAAGCACCACCGTGAATAAAAACCATCACCGGGAGTGGCGCCGTATCGCATACTGTCTCGAACGAGGGGGTGTACACGTTCAGATGCAGACAGTCTTCCGAGCCTTCCGCTTCCATCGTAAACATGTTCCGGGAGAAGCACACATCCCGCTCCACGCTGCAGTCCAGTATGGGATACGGAAACCGTTCCAGGGCCTGGGGGGCTCGGAAACGCAGCTCACCCACCGGAGGCTTTGCGTACGGTATGCCCCGGAAAGCACAGAAACTGTCCCCATTCGGTAGCTTTTCCTTCACACCGCTCACCGTACCCTGGTGGACCTTTATATTCACCCGATCGATGTTTCTCATCTGTGAAGAGACCACAAAAACAGAGAAGCAAAGCAGATAAGAATGTGATCCACAAATGCAACCGACTACGCACCGTTGGCAGCTTGAAACTAGTCCACAATTATAAAGCAACCACAACCAGCAGCCATGATCCACAAATGCAACCGACTACGCACCGTTGGCAGCTTGAAACTAGTCCACAATTATAAAGCAACCACAACCAGCAGCCGATACAGAAAGGTGAATGGATGTGCCAACTCATGCAAAAGATACGGAACAATTCCTAATCAGGCACCGCGACACCCTGCAACCATCCCCGTACGTTAACTTAAGATATGTTACACCACGCAAGTACAAGGGTCAGTTATGAATGGAGGGGGAAGGCAAAAACCACACACACACGTAGTATACTTGCCCATCGAACGCTCGTTGCAAGCGGTACTTGTGCTGAGCACATAAGTTTTGAACCCAGTAATCGTGCACACTTTAGCATGGTTGATATGGCTTAAATGCTACTTATTTCTAGCTTTACGTTTCGCTTGGCCGCGGCTATTAGACTGGACTCGGGATGCTGTTCACGCATGAATAAAATCTATTTAAAATAAGGAGCTGCGAGCATGCCAAAAATAATAACAACTACACCGTACGCAAAGCAGCACAGATGTAAACAAACGGCAGCTGTCAAAATGATAACGAACATGAGGCTGTGCTCTGGATTCAGTGATTTATCATGATCCATCGAACATAAAGCCATCATGATCCATCGAACATAAAGCTTCACGTAATACAAACCACTTATCATTATGGTATGCAACGTGTCATATATTAAAGGCCATATATTTACTTTAATTTAGCCTCACCTATCGAAATGGACTGCTTGAAACGTTCTCACGAAAGACGGTTGGACATCTCACTGGAAATTATCTCTCTAGGTTTTGGGCATAATCATAAAACTGTGTGTTTTTCGGCAAATTCACAGAAAACTTTCATAAAATTATTTGATCGAATTGAACTGTAATCATAAAATAGAATATTGTTAATTTTTTACTGGCACATTGTTGTCCGGCAAATGCCACAAAATGTTACTGTGTTTGCCGTATACACATTCTTCTAGAGCAGAATTGCAGGGCACGTGTTGATACTTATACCAGAGCACAGCCTGAAGAGAGGCCAGCTGCAAAAATTCAATTTTCAAATAAAGATCCGTTGCTTTTCAACATGAGTAAAATGTCGTTTAATTGTCTAGATCAACTAAAAGCTACGACTAGTTCAAGATGCAAGATGTTGAATTCGAAATTTCAGATATTTTGATTTAATTTCTTCTTGTTCTTCCATGTTGTGTATCGATGAGGTCTAGTTCTGCCTTTGCTTAGATTTGTTATACATGTACCTGTATCAGTATCTGAGCAGTCAGTCCTGCTTACGGCGGGACGGTTCACTTGATTTTTAAACCCACAACCGTTGGTGTATAAGACATTTTCCGGCATTAAACGATAACAAATTTACGTCTACTATTCCAAAAAGAATAACAGAAACTGAAACTGAAGACTGTTTTCACTCATGGAAGCAACTGTATGGAACACTTTTGAAAACACATGTGTTAGACCAAGTGCTAAAAACTAAGTGAAACGTAGCACATTGCAAGGTACCAGTCAATGCCATCAGCACGCATTTTAAATGCAACCACTACATACCGATCACGAACAGTCCACCTGCGTGTGTAGAAACAACAAAAGCGTTCAGCAAAAGACGGTGCATACGAACCATTGCAGGCATTTCTTGCCTTCTGTTGTTCATAGTTACTCGGCGAAGCAAAACGTGTTCGATACGACCATGCTGACGATTCTGAAAAAGCGCTCTGTTCTGCCACAGATTGGTCGATATCTACCATATTGTGTGCGAACCGTAAGAAACTCGTGACATATTCTCGGAACGTTAAAATCCCATTTCAATCATCTTCTAGATCACCAACATCAACCGAGTGAACGTTAAGTTGCAGCCTGGCACCGTGTGCGGTGTAGTAGAAAAACTATCGGATGGAAACGATTTTTACGCTTTTCGTGGCATACCGTATGCAAAGGTTGAAAAGCGTTTCCAACCGCCGAAACCGGTAGCGAAATATTCCTCATCCGTGCTGGACTGTAGTGTGGAGAGAGACGTTTGTATTGCGAAAAATCCCTTCAACAGCCGATGGGAAGGGTCGGAAGATTGTTTGCATCTGAATGTGTACACGCCGAAAATGCACCAGCATGACGGTCCACTACCGGTCATGGTGTTCATACACGGTGGATCATTCAAGTTTGGAAGCGGCAACAGCGATTGGTAAGCACGATCGATCTAATCGTGAAGAAATTGTACCTTAAGATTGTTTGATTCCACTTCGTTTGGTAGTTTTTCTCCTGAACCTTTGCTTGAGCAGAATGTGATCGTTGTAACGTTCAACTATCGATTAGGACCGCTCGGATTTCTTCATCTCCCGTCGCAGGGAGTCGAAGGTAACGCGGCGCTCAAAGACCAACTGGAAGCTCTACGGTGGGTAGCGCAAAATATCTCCCACTTCAACGGTGATCCCGACAACGTGACGCTATTCGGTGAAAGTGCAGGATCAATCTCCGTTCATCTACATCTCCTATCTTCACTTTCTACCAAGTTCTTTCACAAAGCAATCTGCCAAAGTGATGTCGCGTTGGCTGACTTCGCCGTACCATATGATACGGTCGGTAACACTCGACGCCTTGCTCAACTGATCAACCCAATGGCCAAGACTGATTCCGAGATGATCGAAACGTTGCGTACCGCACCGGCCAAGATGTTGACTCAGTTAGGCGACCGAACTCCCACAGAGCAGGAGAAACGACGCGGTTACTTAATACCCTTCCGACCAGTTGTGGATGCGTCGGCAAAGGAACCAATTGTTCCACTACACCCCATTTTGGCCATGAAAACTCCCGACCGTATCCCAGAGATTCCGCTACTACTCGGTTACAACGATCGCGAAGGTGGTTCTTTTGTTACACACGTAGTAAAAAATTCGGAGCGCTATCGCAACGACATGGAGCGTGTTATTCCTCGAACGATCGATGTAAGCCAAGGAACACCGGAATCTCAAGAACTCGCACGTCAGATTGAGGCCTTCTACTACGGACCGGAAGGTTTCTCGCCGCGAAAAGTCAACGAATCTGCCGACCTAATGTCTGACTTCATGTTCTCGATTGTGACACAAATTGTGGCAGAGATGCACGCAAGCTACCAACACCGATCGCCATTGTTTTTCTATCGCTTCGAGTACGACGGCATGCTGAATCTGTACAAGAATCTCCTGCCGAATCCGATTCCCGGGGCATACCACGCCGATGAGCTCTGCTATTTGTTTCAGTGAGTATGATTCGGTATCGTGTTGTGTATCCTCTCCTATCGAAGAAGAAGAACATATCATTTCATTTACAAAACATTATTATATATAATTTGATATATAAATAACGTAAATCAAAATATTATTTCATAAAACATCTTCACTCAATATCTCTATTTAGGATGCGCATGATGCCGACGCAAGTGCTAGCCCAGTCGATTGAGGCACGCGTACAGCGCTGTATGTGCCGAATGTGGACCAACTTTGCCCGATACGGTAATCCAACGCCTCCACAGGATCAATCGCTTCACTTCCGCTGGTCCGTGGTGCCACCGATGGAACCAGATTCAACAGTACCTTTTCGTCTACCATACCTACGCATCAATGCCGAACCCGAGATGGCGTTCGATCCAGACCAGAAGAGGATAGACTTTTGGCGTAAAATTTACGACAAATACAATGGAGGGTTCCGAAATCCGAAATCTAGGCTTTAGCATACAAAATTTGGAATATCTGTACTAAAGAAACTTGAATTGGTGTCGATTAATCCGAATGCATTTCAGTACATCTTTACATGTTGAAATACAAACATTTACAACGGTCTACGACATGATAAAGATCACGTCAGAAGTTACTTCTCCTTCACGGGATCGCCTATCACAAAAGATGAGACCAAAAAATATTTATCAAATCACAAACTATCAGTTTTGCCTATGGATCACGTGAGTGGTAATTGTATTGAATAATAGTAGTAAAAATTGACTATAATTCCGATGCTAATGGCAATTTTGCAGGAAAACGAGAACGTAGTAAAAAAACACAAATCTTTAATCTATAATTCTAATCAATGGTTTTAACCCATACGGTAAAAAATGTCGTCGGTTCCAGGGCAAAGGAGCATCGGAACACATGGTAAGCGACAAAAGCTACAAGCAATCCTGGATTGTCGTTGACCAGACATGTTGTTAGTCTACAAATGAGATATGAAGATTAAACCTTCTATGAAAGAAGTCCTGCATGCGCCGTCAAAGTCTACTCTCCATGAAGATTGAAATTGGGCGTGGAATAGAAACAGCTTCATATATAGTATGTTGATCTTGAGTCGACAGATAGCCAAGGTCTT